>NDGM011038927.1:0-31746 GCA_002564305.1 Octomys mimax | reverse complement strand
GGGGGGAGGGCTGGGGAGGGCTGGAAGGAGTGGGGAAGAGAAGCATCAGAGTGAGGAAAGGAGCTTCAGGTGGCCCCGGCTGGGGGCTGTTGTCCCTGGGGGAATTGGCTAGAACCTGGCCCCCTGTGGTGGATATGCTTCCCGAATTTGGTGTTCTCTGGTTGTCCTCATTTGGAAGTAATGACAAAAAGTAGGGAATCTGCCAACTGCCAGACAAATGCTGGCTATCTCGGGCCGAGCGTCATGGAAGGTGCTGCTTAGCCTCCTGGCCTGGCACTGGAGATGGCAGAGGGGGTCTGAGTCTGACAGCAGATCCACCTTCTGGGTTTATTACAAATAAGAGCTTGCGCAGGTGGGGGTCAAAGTTCTCCTTTTCTTTTCTTCTCTTTTTTTGGTACTGGGAATCAAGCTCAGGACCTTGCGCTTGCCAGGCGGCTCTGCACTGCTGAGCTGCGTCTCAGGCCCTCTGTTTTCAGGTGTGATCTGGTTTAGTCTCGGTGTGTTTGTGTCTCTCAGTGCTCCGTCTCGTGGCAGCCTGTTTTACAGATGAGGCACGGGAGATGCACAGGAGTCAGGGACAGCCCTCCAGCCCCTCAGCCTGGCGCGTGGAGCCAGGCCGGCCTCATCCCATGCATGCTGTCCCCCACACCCCTACTCACCACACCCGCTTCTCTGACTCTCTTCCCAGCAAACATGATGATAATGTGGTCCCTACCGCCCTCACATGGTCCCTACCTCTGATGTGGTCCCTACCTCCAACGTGGTCCCTACCTCTGATGTGGTCCCTACCTCTGACACGGCCCCTACCTCCAACATGGTCCCCCATGGCACGAAGGAGTTTTCCCAAGCAAGAACCATTCCCAGGTTGCCTGGAGACTGCTGAGCTCTGATCTCAGAGTTGCTCTCTGGGACAGAGTCCCTTGGGCCATCCAGGAGCTGCCCTGTGTCTTCTGGATTTGTCCCCTTTTCACTAATCTGCCCCAGCCAGTGACCCTTGCAGATCTAGATCAGAGGGCGTCACCCCCTAATTTGACATTCCAGGCAGCTTCCTGCTCCTGCTCCTCTTGCCTGCCCCCAGCCTAGAACTCCCAGCCTGGCTCCTGGACATCCTGGGGACTCAGCAACCGTGTCAACCCCTCCAACTGGCCACGATTACAGCTGTGATTACTGTCACATCCACAGCAGTTTCCCAGTTGGAAATGGGGACAGCCCAGGTTAGTCATGTTCCCAGGGTCCTGCCCTGCTGGATGCTCAGCACGGCCCCCATGGTGAATGTGAGCTGGGACCCCTTCCTCCAGAGGCTGCTCTGCCTGCTGTAAGACGAGGCTCCAGCTTCCCGCCCAGACCTGAGCAAGGGACAAAGTGGCAGCAGAAGAGCTTGTCCCAGCTGACCTTTGCAGCTTCCTCCTGGGGGTGAGCTGCACCATGACTCAGCAAGTAGCCTCAGCTGAGAATGTGGGGCACTCCCAGGAGCTGGCAGCTTGGCGTAACCCCAGGTCAGATGTGTGTCTCACGGGACCTGGGCGAGTGCTGTGGGGGGGGGGCCCTGAAAGTCGGTACTCCCAGGCTCCACACATCTGACACAGCAGTCAGGCTGGCACCATGTGCCTGATCTGAAGCCCTTGGCTAGTGAGCGGCCCATGTGGGTCTGGTCCCCACGGGTCCCGATTCCCAAAGGCACAGTCAGTGGCTGGGACAGAGGCCTGCTGTGCTCTGCTCCTCCTGCCCCCAGCTTCTCCTGTGCCCTCATCCTGTACCTGAAGTTGCATGGAACTGGACATGACCTGGTACCCAAGGGGAGCAGCAATGAGGGATGGTCTCTGCCCCACCCCCGCCCTGTTACTATAGCGGGAAGGGATTTCCAGGAGGTTTCAACACAAAAACTGGGTGCAGTAAATACAGTGTAGCCAAAGAGTGAAAATCTGGATACGGGGTCATCTCAACTGTAATCTCTGCAACCTGCATGACATCACAGGTGCTGTTCCCAAGCATTGTTTATTTCTCAGCAACTTGGCATTACTTCCCAGTGGCAGGCACTTCTTAGTGTTTGCTGCACCCATCTGTGCAGAAGCCTCTGCCACCAGGACCCCAGACCTCCCCCAAGGGACTCCTAGGGATCAGCTCCACCACCCCAGCCTAATTAGAGAACAAAAGGGAGGGCAAGGAGTGGTTCTGGTCTTGGGGCTTTGCTCAGACTTACTGGGGACTTTCCTGCCCGGGCCACGGCCAGCCTGGTGCCCCGAGGGTGGATGTAGGGCTGGGGAAAACCCTGCTCTCATGCCAGGACTCAGGGGCACACCTGGGCCTTAGCACTGGTTGGTCAAGAATGTGGGCGCAGTTCCTTAGCGCACAATGATGTCAGTGTGCTGGCCTTCCTCTGCTCACAGGTGGTGTCTCACTGATCTGCTCGTGTCATGCCCTCGGACGTGGTTGGGCTGCCTCCCCAACCCCGCACCACCACTTGGTGTGCCTTCCACCCTCCACCACCCCCCTTGGTTTGTTTCATCTCATGATGATGCTGAAGGAAACCAAATTCAGATGGCAGCTCTGCCCCTGTGGCTTCAAAGGCAAAAGCCAAATGCTTCAAGTCCCTACGCAGCCCCCAGTTATGGCTTCAGTACTGTCTGTGGCGGGGAACTAGTTCTAGGTCTCTAGGGATGGGGCTAAGCCACTACTGCCTGCCCTGTGTCCCTACCCCCAGCAACTGCTCCTAGGAAGCCATGAGACCTCCCACTCTGCAGATTAGCAAACTGAGGCCCTGAGGAACAAGCAATTCGCCCAGTGTCCCAGGGCTGGCACAGAGCCAGGAACAGACCCCGGATTCCCGCGGGCTAGTCACAGCTCTGATCCGCATGGGAGGACCACAGCACCCGGACATGAGGCAGGCTCTGGCGGCCTCAGCGAGGTGGGAGTGGAGGCTGTCTCTGTTGGCCCTGTCTGTGCCCTTCCCTTTATCCCCTCCAAGGTTCGTGAGCATCTTCCTTCCCGCAGCAACTTGGAGACTGCATGATGGCTCATAGGTTGGCCTGTGGCTTCTCTTTAAACTTGGGGGCACAAAGCCAGTGTGAAGGGGTCCCCGAGTCAGCCTGAAGCCTTGGGTCCCCACACCCTTTTTGGGGTCCCATCTGTCCAGAGTCAACTTCACTTCATTTCACAGCTGAACTTTGTCACCCGTTTTCTGCCAGCCAGAGATGAGATAGATCGAGGTCGTACTACTGTGGACTGGCTCCAAGTCTGAGGTCGCCCCAGTTCGTGCCGATGCCAGTTGAGATGCTACATGTGGCCACAACAGAGAGCAGCTGAGAGCTCACTGAGGGGCAACGGCATGGGGGAGAGCTAGGCTCTGCTGTAATCTTGGGGAGAGGGCAGGCGAGGCGCGGGACCGAGACTGAGAGTCAGGAGACCTGCTGCTACTCTGGCTCACCGTGTGCCTCAGGGCAGGTTACTTCCCTCTCGCAGCCTCAGTTTCCTCATTTTCTAAAACCAAATGCAGAATATTCAAGACTTCCTTTCACTTATGGAGAACTCCTGATGCTGGCAGGGCTGCTGGTTATGGGTGGAGGAATCAAAGACTGAGTTTCGCTTCATCACTGGGGCCCTCAGCACTTCTCGGCTGGGGCCAGGAGCAGCACCAGGCACCTGGCAGGACAGATGCGAGCTGCAGGAGGTGGCCAGCACTGCTGCCTTCGGGAAGCTCCCCCGAGGGACGGACAGCGCTGGACCCAGGCTGGGGGAGCTCAGCTCCCCACCCACAGCCGGGGAGCCTGGCCACCAGGACTCATCCGAGGGGGCCTTGTCCTTCGCAGGCTCCGGAGCTGCTATTTATGATCCTGGAGGAGCACCATAAGCAACAATTGCGCAGTCGTTTGCTGACGATTTCAGTCATTTGTGGCATTTAATTAGCATAATTGACTTGAACTGGAACTTTCTCTCCACCTGAATTTAAAAATATATCACACCCCCTCTACCCCTCTACATCTGAGAAATTTTCTTTTTTTTTTTAATGAGGTTTTAACTAAAGCCCAATATCAAAACACCATATAATACTTTTATCTCATTGAAGACATTTGATGCTTATTAAAATATTATTGCTTTAAGGCTTATTTTGATTTTTTGCCCAAGAGTGTGCAGAGCCCCGCTCCTCAGATAATAACAAAGAAACCTTAAACATGAAAAAAACACATGAAAGGTAATATGTTCTCCATTAGTCCCAGTATCATTTCCCCAGGATTGCTGCTTTCCAAATATAGCATTAGTTTAAAAATAAAAGGCCGTTTACAGTAATGGGACACTTGGTACAGCTCGAGCATGTGGGCTCTCCAAGGGGCTTGTACAACGGCTTCATTAAGCGGGACTGCAGGGGAGAGGCTGGCTTAAAAAAATCCCAGCATGCCTCCTCAAAGGCCCCCCAGATGGGCCACCTACCCTGACCCAAGGCCCGTGTCTAACAAGCTCTTAATTCCGCTTTCAGAACAGCTTTTTCATGCATTGTTTCTCCCAGAGATGAAAACATTTTGGAAGCTGACAAGTAATCAATTGGGCGCCACCCGGGAAGAGAGGCGACATTCTGGAACTCTGCATTCTGGCCTCGTGGGACGGACAGTGTGGCTGCCATCCATGGCAAAGGGGTATTTCTGGGTTTGAGGGGGGGCAGTCTCTTTTGTCCCAGGGGAGCCTAAGGAAGTGAGCTGCACAGATTTGGCGGCCAAGAAGCACATGGTCAGTGTGGGTAGGCCTAGCTCATTCGACCTGGGCCCCCGCCGTTTTGCCTGCTGGGGATGGCTGAAGTTCACCGTTTGCAGTCGGATGAGCTATCTAGCTAGGCGGCAGAGCAGCTGCGTCCACAGAGGGCTCTCTGCAGTGGGGAAGAGGGCCACTCCGGTGTGCTAGCCATGAGCACCCACCGGAAGCTGCCGGCCCGTGGAGGGCTCCCAAAGAGACTCAAATTGCATGTTTGCTATTTTGGTTCAACAATGCAGGCCCCTTCTAATTTCAGGAGCTGGCCTCCTGGCACACACAAATGCCCAGTTCTGAGAGGCTCTTGGGGGGTGGGGCGGAGGTGTCCAGTCTGAAGGAAGGAACAGTCTCCCTGGCTTCAAATCCCTAACTGAATGACAGTCATACCTCATTGTCAGCAGGGAGGAAGAGATCAAGAGCCTGGGACAGAAGAGAATGGAGAGGTGACAATGGAGAGGGTAACGAGAGCTGAAATTTATTGTCTGGAGCCTCATTTTGTCCCCAGAGGCAGGTGGAGTGTGTATGGCCAGGGGTCTGTGTTCCCCTCTAGCCTCTGCCCTCAGAGGGGCTCCCTGATTGGAGCCAAATGCGGGTTAGTCAGAGGAGAAAGGGAGACCGTGTGGGCTTCGGGAAGTGGCCCATGCCATGGCTGGAACTTGGACCTCAGATGTGGCTTGGGTCCGTGACTGGTTCACAGATGTGCTCAGGGCCTGTTACCTTCGCATTCCCAGTCCCGAGAGGTGCAGAGGGCATGGGCTCATGCGGACAGAGGCCAGCCCTGTGGGCCACAGTGCTGTGGAAAGACCAGAGCCGGTAGGGTGGAGCAGTCTTGGGCCCACTGCCTTGGTGACAACTGTGACAACAGGTCACATTTAAGGAGCATGTCCTGCTGTCCACATTCCAAGCGAAGTGTCACGTGGTTTGTCACACTCAGTGCTCACCTGAGCTGCCTCCTGAACTCAGTCACCCTCCTGTGATGAACTTGAGGAGGGAATTTGGGTGTGGCGAGGCGGAGATCCCTGCTGGGGCTCACAGCTCTCAGGGACACGGTGTGTCCCCTGTGGCTCAGCCCTCACTGACTGGGGTCCAGAGCTGCCTTGAGGCTCAAAGCCCCTTGGCCAGGCCAAAGATGGAGCAATCCCTTTGTCATAATGCTGGACTTGGAGGTCCTGTGTTGTTCCAGGTCATTTCCCACCCCTTCATTGGGAAACAAAGGTCAACAGCACAGGGATGGACCAGGGCACAGGGCTGTGCTGAAAGCCCTGACTCCAATACTTGGTGCCTCCCAGAGAAATGCAAGGTGGCTCAAGGCAGGATCCTGCCCTCCAGAGGCTCCTGTGGTAGAATGGCTCAGAGTGGGATAATTTCTAAGGAATTCAGTTTGCTACCTGGAGGAGTTAAGATTCTGCTTGGAGTCCCCATCATGTGTGGGTGGGGAAGTGGAGGCAAAGGGAAGTAAAGCGACATGTCTATGGTCATCCTGGCTGCTCAGAGGGAGGGCTGGGGCAGAGCCAAGGGGAGCAAGTGCAGCTCCCAGGACAGGAAGTGGCATCCAGACAGGAAGACAGGAAGTGGTGTGACTCTGGAGGCTGGGCAGTGAGTCGACTGCATCCCTCAAGATGACTCTTCTAGGGACGAGGGGGTGCATGTGTGCTGTGCAGGAGAGGACACTGAGAAGGAAAGACAGCCCGGCTTGTGTGCAATGTCTGTGAGGAGCATGTGGGTGCAGGAAGGTTGGCTGCCACTGGTAGGAAGCGTGCCCAAAGCGTGGTGACACGTGAGGTCCTCTGACTGAAGAATCTCCGTCAGGGCTGAGGAGGAGGAGGAGGACCCTGCTCACTCTTGCTTTTTGTGGACGTTTCCTGTCACTCAGACCCACCTGCTGGTGCCAGTGACTTCTGCCTCTGCTCACACCCCTCTGGCAGGTGTGGGGCCCATCACCTGCCAATGCCTCCCGGGGTCCACCTGCCGCAGGGCTCGCTGTAGCACCACAGCCTCACTGTGGGGACATACAGCTGCAGAGCTGCAGCACCCTGGAAAGCCTGGCTCAACTGAAGTGGGTTCCAATGGCCACCTTTCCCGAGTCAGTGCAGTTCACACTGCGCTCCTGCAATGAGCGCTGTTCTTAGAGAAACACGGCCACATCAGAGGCTAGGGCTGCCCAGTCAAAGGCCGAAGGCAAGCCAGATGCCAGGGGTCATGCCTTTCGCTTTAAATGCTGGCTTTAAAATACTCAGGCTTCCCCAGGAACCCACTTGAGTCGGTCGTGTTCTCCGTTCTTCTGAGAAAGAGAAAAGGAGTTTTCAGGGTGGCCGAGTCTGGGCAGCGAGGTGGGTGGGGAGCACGCGGGTGTGAAGCAGCACAGGCGGGGACAGGAGTGCAGAGGCCGCAAGGGCCGGGGCCTGCTACGTCCAACTCCACTGAGGCTGAAGCCCTCTGCACTGCAACCAGAGACACACCAAGAGTCCTCCAGAGCGAGAGCTTGTGGCAGAATTCACCTTCGGGGTGGATGTGCTTCGCAGGGTCACGTATGGCAGTCCCCCGACCTCGTGACTGTAGTCTGACCTACAGGGCACAAGCTTTGGGGGTTTCCAACTTGCCCTACATCAAACATGCCCCCTCCTCTACTAGGGAGAAAACCCCAGCCGCTCGGCCTCAGACTCAGTGGGTATTTGATTGTCTAGAACACATCAAACAGCCTAAGTCTCCCTTGTAAAAGTTTTACAAGAAAATCGTTGCAGACTAGCTAAGCTATCTCTTTTTCTTTCCTCCTCCTTAAATTCCAAACCAGAGCCGATATTCTCGATTCCCACACTTCGGGGCCGGCCGCAGAGAGCGCTGGACCGTTGAGCATGGAGCAGCGGAAACCTCAGCCCCAGGATCATTAGGCTTGCAGGCCGTGGCTTGTGGGATCTAGTGATTTGGACATATTTTATTTAACCAGCTTAGTAAAAGGTAATATTCAGCAGCTGTGATCTATAGCAGAATTACAATTTTCAGGGTCAAGGAGGGATTTTGATATTAGGAGGTTGGGCAGAATTGCTATGAAATCTCATGAGCTGTCTTTAAAAATAAATGAGAAAATAGGTTATCCAAGAGTCATTGTAAGGGAAAAAATCAATAGGCAGTGTCTATTCACTTGGGCTATCAAAATCCTTGAAATTTGAACAAAAGTTTCACGTTTAGTGTACTGGAGGTTTTGAAATATCAGTGCTGGAGCTCAGTGGGTACAAATTTGCTGTGCTGTGCATCCAAACGAGGTGAGCCTTGCGAAGCCAGAGGGCTCCCTGGGCTAAAGGCGACTCCTGGACAGCGCAGTCTCATCCACACCACTGCCACCTGTGCAGGGGCTTGAGACGCACGTGTGCCCGCTGGCCCCTGCCTCCTCCTGCCCACTGCTTGCTCAGGAGAGGCTGGAGCCCTCGTGGTGTCTGCCTCCCACACAGTCCAGTGTCTCCCACCCACCCACCCATACCAATCTACCAAAAGCCATGTATGCCATGCCCAATGCTGGCCCCAAATGTAGAAATATAGCAGGCCTTCTTCTAGTCTTCCATAATGCAGAGTGCAGTAGGAAGGGTGTTTATTAAGAAATAAACACAGAAGTAAATTCTTGAGCATGTGTTAGCATTTTCTCTAAGGAGAATGCAAGCTGAGCTGCTGGGAGGCAGGCCTTCCCAATCGGGGAGGTTCACTGAAGGCATCTCTGAAGGCATCTCTAATCTGCACAAGGGAGGACGGGTGAGAGGCCAGCGAGAAGAGCAAGGGGATTAGGCTCAGGGGTGGGAAAGAGTTTTGAGTGTTGGGCAAAGGCAGGAGGCAAGGGAGCAGGTGGGGGACTAAGGAGCTGGGGTCAGGTCACAGTGGACCAGTCGGGGCCATCACAGTGCACTGGTCAGGGCCAGCACAGTGGACTGGTCCAGGCAGGCCATGGAGTTCTGACTGGAGAAGCTAAATCAGGCTGAAGGAGCCAGGACCATTTCTAGGACCTGATGTTCAAATTGTCACCCTGGTTCTTGTCAACAGGAACAACCTAGAGGTATAAGTGGGGATACCAGCCAGGAGGCTACGCAGTGGCTAGGAAAGAAAGATGGCAGCTTGGACTCAGAGGGAGAAAGTGGACCAGGATTCAAACAGTGCTCCCAGAAGAGCACAGGCCAAGCAACATTCCTTCTGTACTTTCTTAATTTCCAGAAGCTCAGGGACCTCAGACAGCCGTTAGGCACGGGTGGACCTTTCTTAATGGAATCTACTCTTCATACTCTGCAGACATATCCTTTTCCCCATACCCCCATACCTTCTCCTGTTACAGCAGAGGGTTATTCAGGGACCACTCAGTGATCCAGGCTCCAGGTTCCGTATGGCACCAGGTCTTATGTGCACACAGAGTAAATACTTTGTCTTACACAGCTCATTTTTTCAAATTGCTGTGGTTGTTTTTATGAGTTCACTTAAAACATTTTATTATCATGTTTATCCTTCCTCACAGCCTCCACTTACCAATCAATAGATCCTGAAAACTACTCGGAGTGTGTCCTCCAATTTCCTTCGCGATGCTGTATGTTTGGCCCTGAGGAGGCTCACGTCAGCTCAGCCAGCGTGGATCAGCTTGCTCTGTGCTCTGTGGCAGTTCACTGCCGTGTAATGGCTGTGTTCGTCTGCTAGCCTTGAGTGCTCAGAAAAGACAGATGATTTTGTGGCGCAGCGCTGCCTTCCTGGTTCTGCTGCCACACCTGACACTTGGTGTTAACAGTTCCAACACATGCTGAGAATGAATTTTGTTTTGTTTTGCTGAGACAGGGTCATGCTATGCAGTCCAGGTTGGCTTGGAGCTCTTTGTAGCCCAAGCTGGCCTGAAACTTACAGAGATCCTGCCTTAGCTTCTCAAACTTAGAATGAACATGAATAAAGGGGTATTTTCTTCTAGTAAGGCATTCTGGAGGATTCTGAAGAAATCTGGAGAAATATGTACAGAAAGAGACCACCACCGCAAACACCAACTGTAACACCTCTAGCCATCCCATGTGTGACGACAACTCTGTCACCCTAGTGGTGCTTCCCATGGGCTCCCTATTGAGTCCTCATAGCAGTCTGCATGACATTTTCTTTACTGCCCAGGACACCAAGGTTCACTGAGTAGGTCAGTAGATGACCCAAACCCCCAGACAGGGAAGAAGATCTCCAAGTCAAATCTGCCATTACTTTCTGGAGAGCAAAAGGAAACAAGAAACCTTGGATTAAAAAGCTGTGTGGGTGAGCCTTCCAAGTTCCATCATTGTAAATAATAATAACAATAACAATAATAATAATAATAATTTAAAAAATGGCAGTGTCTTTATTCATACAACAGAAAACACTGAACTGAAAATTTGTAACTACCCTTCAATTAGAAAGAAATTGCAAGTAAGATAAATAATTCAAGTGCAAGAGATGGGAACTGTGGACTTTGCAATTAGGCATTTTATTTAATTCATCCAGCGATACAAGTTAGTTTAGGAAAGAACAAGCAAGACGTAGCACTTGTGCTAACAACATGTAGAACCACATTTCCAAGAAATCTAATGAAAATAAATGCTGAAATAAATTACTTTGTGGGATATAGCAAATAAATAGATTTTTACAAACAACACCCCTTTGAGTAGTGGAGAAAAATGTGAGCGCTGTGGGGAGAGAGGCATCGTGGAGCTGGGAAACAATGAACTGGAGGCTCCAGCCTGAGAGATGTGCGACGCAGCAGCCCACTAATGAAAAGGAGTGGCAGACACCTAACTCCCTTCCTCCACCCTCTCTCTTGGTTTGCAGGCTGATTTTTCCCCATCCCCAAGACAGGCTCCGAGCACCGCTCCTGCCACCCCAGCCTAAGTGATCCAGATAATGTAATCGCTGCATCATTAGGAGGCATGAAATTGCAATTCCTTGGGGAAGGAGCGCTATCGCTCCGTTACACAGAGAAGAGCGATTAATTAGTGGGTCTCAGTTTAACAGGATGGTGTACTACACGGGTTCTAATCCCACTCCGCAGCAGCTCTTAGGCCTAATGAATTACCTCTAGGAAGTGGAGCTGGAGCCAGAAGATAGCACTCAAAATGCAACCTGGAAAACGAGATAAGTATCCCAAAGCTTTAATACGAGACCGAGACCATGACCGCTGGGGAAGAGCAGAAGCCAGAGACCTTATTTTTCCTGATCCTGGAACCACAGTGCTGTGCAGCAATTCCACATGGGGTCCCTATTCTCGGCAGCTTGATCTAGACCAAGTCCCTCATTTGCTAAACCCCATAATGCGTTGTGTGGGATTCTGTGCTGAATGTCAGGATGTTACTTTGGACCCATTAACCCCAGGCAGTTGCACCCTCATGCGTCAGACAAAACAGACTGAAAGCTTCTTTTGAAACCCTCACCATGGTAGCTTAGGAAACAATGCCACACCAAGAACACCTTCTCCCGGAAGCAGAAGTAGGACTCCCACCATTCCCAGGAGGATGGCATCTCTCAGCCCACATCTGGCTGGTTCTTGCCCTTCCCTGAGCGGACAGCTGGATAAACACCAGCACCCTACAAGTCAAGTGAATGGAGGCAGAAATCAAAGCGGGGTCTTTGCATACTGTAAGGCCTCAGCTCTTCAGGCAGCCAAACGTGGTTGGATTCCAAATTACATACCTGTGGCCTCTGTTCACTCTCCCTGGGGGCTTCAGTTCTAGGACAGGACATCAGGAGGAATACCTGGGACAGAGACTGCATTGATAACTGTGGGTAGACCTAGGAGGACGTGTGCGTGTGTGTGTGTGTGTGTGTGTATACGTGTGCGTGTGCACATCCACCCGTCCACTGAGATTTTGTGTCAAGAAAGTGGGGCCACTGACTCCGAGGGGGACAGCTAGTACCACACACTGGCTCCTAACTCTTCCGTGGCTCTTGACCAAGTGCTTGTCTCCAGTGTGCTAGGGGCAAGGGTCCAGGGGCAAGCACTAAGGTGATGGGCTGGCTTCCTGACAGGGATCTGAAGCCCAAAAGGGAAAGTGCCATGTCTACAAGGTCTGGCTAGGAATCTGTGGGGCTCACTGCACAATGAAAATACAGTTCTTCCTGCGAAAGAGCAAGAAAACAAACTTCCTTCTTTCGCAGGCTCTTTGGACCTGTCACAGTGATTTTAATTTGCTAGTTAGTGGCATTCTAAGTTGAAATATTAAAATTCACATCATGCAAGGCCAGTTCGGAAGAGGATCACCAGAATATGGGGTGCATACCTGGAACTGTCAAGAGTGGCAAGCTGTGTGGCATGGCTCATCTTGGGAGACACCTCAGGCTGGCTAAAAGAGACATGCCAGGCTAGAGACGAGAGGGTCCCCTCCGGGAAGGAGCTGGCAGATAGAGCGCTCCCTTAAGAACCTGGGCTCTCCAGGGCATAGCAGACCCCACATGAGGCATGCCCTGACACTGCAGCCCAGTGGCTGGGGCTCTTATCTGCCAGCCATTGGCCAATAGGTTGCGTAGGGCAGTAGGTCAAGCTGGACTTCTCTCCCTTCCACAAGCTCCTACTGTGATCCACAGGTCATACCCCCATACCCAAAGGCTCTGTGGACACACTACATGCTCAGATGGGTAGGTTAGCCCCATCCCCAGGGTGCCGTGACACTGTTGGCCAGGGAGGCCACTCTGTGTACATGCCCATAAGCCCTCTTCTCTCTGTGTCTGTGCCCACGTTGGGTGGCAGTTTCCTCATGCTGGCACTGGGCTGGGCTTCTTGCCAAGCTGCTCCTGCATATGAATACTCCTCAGCCATGGCCAGCAGGAGCCAGGAGCCCCAGTTCTACAGCAGCACCTCCTGAGCCTCAGCAGCCAATGAGCTTCTGGCACAGCCCATGGGCTCAGTGTCACAGTGGGGCCTCTGATCATCATTTATTCTTCAGAAAAAGTTTTGGCTGAGAAGAGTGATGATGGTAGATGGGAAAATATTGCAGGGAGGTGGAAACAGAAGTGCTTTTTCCAGGGAGGCCCAAGGAGCACAGCTAAGGACAGACCCAAGGCTTCTCCTGCTGGTTGCTTGGGAGCACAGAGGGTGGGTAGGATGGTGGCTGGCTGTTGTGAGCTAGGGTGTAGCAGACTTTCCTTGGACACACTGGGAACTTAAGATGGCCAGGCTGCTGGCCTTGTGGCTCTTTGGATCCTGAGACAGGGGAAAGGCCTGACCCAGCTTCTGGATGGAGGGAGCTGGTAGGGAGAGCTACAGTGATGACAAACCTTGTGGCTTATGTTGCTGTCAGAAGAGATGCCTCCTCTGAAGAGGCCATATGGGAGGCTAAAGGCCCGAGCCCACACCTGGCCTTGTCACCCAGAAATCTGTAACAAGTCCTATTCCCTTTTGGAGCCCCATTTCTCACCTGAGGATGAGCAGGTTGCCCAAGGGCCCCTCCAGCACACAGAGCTCAAAGGTCTCGTGAATCTTGAGTTCTACTGTGCACAACCTGCTGCCACGGTGGCCAGCACTGAGCTCAGGGACTGCAGATGCACATTTCAGAGCCCTGCTGTGCACAGCTCTGTGGGCTGCGTCTCCCTTGCTCACAAGTCGCTGGAGGCCAGCACAGCCCTGTGTCGCCTGGGCCCCTCTGTGGGAGCCTGAAGCCACGCACCCAGACACCAAGGCTTTCCCACGGTCTGGAGGGAGGGTGTGGGTGTGGGCCAACCAGCCCCACACCCAGATCTGGATTCTGCTTCTATTTCCCTTTCCGCATGGGGACAGAGAGAAGGAGAGAGAAGCCTTTGAAAATGCCTCTCGTTCCATTTCTTCCCCGCTTGCTGTTCACTGCTTTGCATTCACCTTGCTGGCTGAGCCAGCAACGCTCCTGTGGTGCACCGCTTAGCCACTCGGCAACTTTCCTACCTTTTATGATATTTGGGGTTCCTGATTGCCTGCTAAGTCCAACCTTTATCACAGAAGGAGGAAGAGGAGGAGGGAGGAAAGGAGGAGGGAAGAGTTGCTGGGTGGGAGGGGGGAAGGGAAAGAGATGAAGAGAAGAGGAGCAGAGAAGGAAGAGGATCAGGAGGAGGAGGAGAAAGAGGAGCGAGAGAAGAAGGAGGAGGAGGAATCATTGTTCCTCCAAGGAAGCAGCCTGCGTCTAACCAGACTATTCCTGTCCTGTCTCTCCTAAGCCAGTGCTGGGTGCCAGGCCGGTGTGATGTGGACCTGCGCTCTTATGGGGCTCTTTGCAATTAGAGCCACGGTGACTGCCAGGACGAGGGCCCACACAGCCCCGAGTCTGAAGGAGGCCCTGTCAGAAACTCGTGGTGATGGAGGCAACAGGAGCAGGCTTCTTGCTGCTGAGACCCTGACCTGCTGCGAGCGAGATAGGAAAGCTCTTTGACCTCCACTCCAGGGTGCTCCGACTCTGATCTCTTACCTATTTCTTCACTGTGTGTCTAATGGGCCTGGATGTTCAGGCCCATAGTAGATGCTCAGTAAATATATATTGAATGGATGAATAAATGTGATTACGCTTTTCTTCCTTCAAAGACAAAAAGGTTTGATTATTTAGAAGCCTTGCTGAGGGCAATAAAGTGCTCACTCACTGAAGCTTCTGGTTCTCTCCCTGATGAATCCCTTTAGAAAAGCAGCAGAGAGCTCAGAAGGACTGGCTTGGGTGACGGGGAAGGGATGGAGAGTGAGCAGACAGACAGAGGTTCCGACTGTCACGCTGTGCCCTGGGGCCATGACCTGGGTGGACAATGCGCAGGGAGGATCTGTTCAGGATATGAGGATCTCACTGGGGTCATGCTTGCATGTGTTAACTCTCAGAGGGGACAAGAGGGGCTGCAACAGCTCCAGGGCCAGGCAGTGGGGCGGAGCCAGGGCTGCCCATGCTCCCTGTAGCTCTACCTTCCTGCCTATGCACTGTACTGTCCTCTCCAGCGGGGAGCGACTCTGGCCCTGCAGGTGACCTCAGCCCTCCCTGCTCCAGCATAGAGCCCAGGTTCAGATCCTGTGCTCACCTGGTTGCAGCCCTGGAGAGTGTGGTCCTGGAGGAACCTGGCCCCGGAGGCCACATGTGTTCTAGTGACGGCCCATCATCACCAGGCAGCTGAGACAAGGAAACCTCTAGGGAGCTGGTCCCGGGGAGCTGGGCCCTGCCCTTCTCCCACTTGCTGATCTGTGGCCAACTTTTCTCCCCAGGCCCAGACTCAGTCCCGGGGGAGCCCACAGCAGGGAGGCGAGATGGGAGCCGCCCAGAGAATAAGGAACCTGTATGTCCCAGCACTCAAGGTCAGATGTCAAACGGGTGACTCTTCAGGGTTAGGGTTTCAGGGTGTCACGGCCTGGGCCTGGCTGACCTCACAACTGTTTTGTACATCCCTCCAGGGGCCGAGGCCACTGTGTCCACAGGACATTTCAACCAGGGCAGGAGCCAATCCAGCAGGGTCCCAGGGAGCCTCTGCTGAAGCCAGCCTCTGGTGACACTTGCTCCCTCTTCCTGGTAGTCTACGACGGAGCCAATCTGCAGGACAGCACAGTGTGGCAACCTGCAGTGCTTACCGAGGCTGAGAGGTGGTGTCTAGCAGGGCCCAGAGGGAGGCCTCTGTGGGCTGGGTCCCTGGCAGAATCTTCTGGAGAGAAGCATGAGCCAGAAGATGTGCGCATTTTCAACTCTACAGAGCCTCATGACGAAAATCATTCCCTACTGGCGTAGGGTGGTGCGTGTTTGTGATCCTAGCACTCTAGGAGGCTGAAGCAGGAGGACAAGTTCAAACCTAGACTGCGCAGCTTAACAACTTGTGAGGCCCTGCCTTAAAATAAGAAATAAAAAGGACAGGGGTGGGGGGTTGCTGCTCAGTGTGAAAGCCCTAAGTTCAATTCCCAGTGCAGAGGGTGGGGGTGGAGGAAAGAAAGCAGAAAAACCATCCCTCCCTAACTAGCTACTTTCCACAGCAAAATAAGCGAATAACCACAATGCCGTGGTGATGAAGCCAGCGGATCTGGAGGATGGGCTCCCCGCCCCCACGCGTCCTGCCTCCTCCCTACGCACCTGGGGCTGGCCAGGGAAGGGGAGGTGCTGCCTCCATGTGTGTCCTGCCTCCAGGAAAAGCCCGGGCAACTCTCTGCGGAGCTGCGAGGGCAGCCAATCAATACAGCTTCGGAGCTTCCGAGCTATTATTCACGCCAAAGGGGCTTGTTTGGACGAAGGGAAGGAGGGGTGCCCAAGTTCACAGACTCACAGCCCAGAGTGCTACTTCCTGCCATTTCCCCCTGACCGGGTGCTTTAGGTTATTTATGCAGCAGAGCAGGAGGTGATGCGGGAGAGGAAGTGCTTTCCCCAGGGCAGGCAGAAAGCACAGTGGGCAGTGTGGCCTCAGGGGTCCGTTGTTTCCCTTTGCTGGGTCCTCCGCAGGGCTGAGATGGGCGGGCGCGGAGGGGGGTGGCACTACAAGGTCACCCAGACCCTCCTACCTCACTGTTCCCTGGGATGAGCTCCGGAACCACCCCTGCGCTCTGGTGTGGGGAATCCACGGGCCTTCACTTGTGCACCATGTGGTCTTCGTCTCCATCCACGCCCACCCCTCTTCTGCCGCCTTGGTTTTGTTTGTAGGAAGCTGGATCTGCCCCGGGATCTGAGAGACGGTGGCCTCCAGCACGGTTGCCTTCCACACGCACGGCAGGAAGCCCCACCTACCCGGGCTCCATGGCCCAAGCAGCGTGCCCTGGCTGCAGTCACGTGTGCTTCCGGGCCTGTCTGCTCCCGGCTGCCCG
The DNA here is from genome assembly GCA_002564305.1 of Octomys mimax. Classification (NCBI taxonomy): domain Eukaryota; kingdom Metazoa; phylum Chordata; class Mammalia; order Rodentia; family Octodontidae; genus Octomys; species Octomys mimax. The sequence goes on along the minus strand of NDGM011038927.1, from coordinate 15,269 downwards.
TCACATCACCGCTCTTGGGTACCATGCCTACAGCTTTAAAATATCCTCAGAGCTGCCCACAACAGTCACTCGTCACATTCACAAAGGCCAGCATCTGGCGTCAGAGCTGTGTCACCCTGTTATCTGGTCAGCCTTCAGCACACAGTACAAGGCTGAGCCGGATGGGCCATTGGTGAAGCCACAGAAGTAAGAGTCTTTCTTGGGGTCAGATTTAAAGTTAGTGAGGTACAGCATGGTGTGAGGTCAGGTTTGAGGGTTGTTTTCTAGTCTCAGGACTCTTAACCAGGGTCAGGGGGATGTCTCTGGAGCTGGTTAACACCATGGAGCTTTCCTTTGTTCTTGAAAAACGGCTCTGAGTCCATCTCTAGCTGAGATATGGAAGCCATTTTAAGAGGGACGGCTAATTTGGACTGGATCTAAATGGATCCCTGAGGCCCTCTGCACCTTGGCTTGGCGTGGCTACCACTTCTATAGCCAAGTGACCAATGACAGCTGCAAGTAGCCCTCACCTGGCTCTCGCCTGCTAGGCTGGCCCACAGCTCGTGCAGGACCACTCCACCTTCTGTGTGTGGTGCGGAGAGAAACTGTATTGAGCAAGGAACAGGAATCATTTCTTCCCCTCACATCTAAGGGGTCTGGCAGGATGGGACCTGAGACAGGATAGGAAAAGGTTCTTCCTATTCCTAACCACAACACTCAGTCCTGAAGTGCAGGTGAAGCAGGCCTCCCAGAGTGGCTGCCACAGTCATGTAAACTTAGGGAACAAAGGCGCAGCGCTTATGGCTCCAGAAGGCTGTTGGCCTTGACTCAGGACGACCATGAAGGAGCCCTGTCCTCATGGAAGCTGATTAATTTGCTGATGCCAGCCCACAGAAAGGAAAAGGCTGCAAGGTCAGTTCAGGCCAAGTGTGGCTTGTGGTGCCTAGGAGGGAAGCACTCTTTGTGATGAGCTCCAGGCGGCCCTTTGAAGGCACCCAGGACACCCGCCACACCTCTCTGGAACAGCCATCTGGGCGGACGAGTCTTCCTTCGGGACGTCCGCTCCTGCTCGCGCTCACTGCAGGCCACAAGCTTCCAACCACACACTCAGCTCAAGGGGAATGCAAGTGGCCATGGCCTAGACGTGCTGGTCACAAGTGACCAACAGGCCTTGGCTTTGGACTTCTCCTCCAAACACGCCTTGCTTCCGGAGAGCACCACACTCCGAAGCAGAAGGCCACTCGGGCCAGCAGTTGAAACCAGAGAGATGAGGAAATCATTGCTTATAGTTAATTCTCCACTATGTACACAAACTGCTATAAATATTTACGATAGGAAATTTCATTATTTAAAAATTCCACTCTAAATTTCCAACTAACTCCATGAAGAATGCCTACTGAATAGGTTGCAAATTAAGAACAATTATTTTTCTCTTCTGCATTTAAATATAACTTACAGCTAAAGTCATTTAAAGGGGTTAACATCAGCCTTAATTAAATATTAAAGTGCGCCTGTACCTGCTGCTACTGTTGGCCCTTCGAATAAGATATAACCTATTTTTGACAAGTTTTCATCTTTCTCTGTGGAAGACGCTACATGAAACCAAATCAGTGGCAAAGAGGAGAGTAATGAATAATCTATTTCATATTCCAACAGTACCCAGAGCTCGGAGTAGAAAAATATTCAGTCAGATGACGGCAAGAGGCTGCTGAGGTACCACATGACACAGCTAATGTTTAAATAATAATAATAAAAAAAGCGATAAACAAATCATTAGCCCTTAACAGTTGTTTAATGCAATTTGTTAATGAACGTAATGGTGGGGACTAATAATGAAAGAAAATAAAAACGTCTAAACAGGCGCCAAGTTGCTGGCGATGCGCAATTATTTCCTTGTCAAGTTTTTATGATTTAATGAGCCCCTCTGGGACTGACGGCTGTCAGTCAGTCGTGACTTTTTGACACCATTACAACTTCAAATACAGCAGCAGGCAGGCTGTTTTCCTCGGATTTGAAATACTGAAATGATCTGACAGTTTTAAAGAAAAGATGTGCAAAAAAAAAAAAAAAAAAAGGGAAAAAGAGGGAGAGAACGACAGTGGCTTCTCCTTTCTTTCTTTCTTTCCTTCTTTCTCCCCCTCCCTTCTTCCACAGATTGATAATCTCTGGATGTTGTTTGGTAATGAAAACCCAATCACCGAGGTCATTATCTGATGAGGTTTTTGGAGCAGGCAGGCTTTTTTCCCCTCTTTATTTCTTTACTTAATGATAACCCTCAATGGGCCTGCCCCGCATGGGACGGCCAGAGCCGCACAATTTTGTTCACCATTAATTTCAGCCTTTGAAGCTCAGGGCTCAGAAGCAGTAGCAAAGCAAACCCCCCACCACGCTGGTTCCAAAATAAGACAATCCAGCCTGCCTGAAACAGAATAGCAAATGGCCTCGCAGCCCAGGCTGGCCGCTGACGTCAGCCCTGCATTTGTAGGCATTTGCCTTCAACACGGAACATTTAAAACTCTTTACAACTTAAGAGACTTTAATTAAATTGCTTTTGATTCTGGAGTAGGGTAGCATCCGCTTTATTTATTTTGCCAGGGAAACTGTTTAGTCTGTATGAATTTTATATGGCAAGGGCTCCCTTCTCTTCTTCCTCCGCTAAGTCTTCATCTTCATCTTCCCCCCTCCCCATCCAACACTGTTTGTAACAAAGGCTCCCAACTTCAGGAATGGCCACCATGGAAGTACACACATCTAGAACCTTCCTGAGATTTCCAGCCAGCTTCAAATCTGTGGGTTTTCTTCCTTCCCCAGTGGAGCAGGGAAGGAGGGAGCGATGTGGCCTCACTCTTCTGGGGGTGCACCTGTAGCCTGAGCAGGGCCAGGGGGCGTGGACCTTCTGACCAGCCTCCTCCCCAGCTGGTAGTCCAGGTGGTCACTACCAGGCCCTGACGGTGCCTGAAGCCAGGGTTTTCTTCCTACTCCTGATGCTGGACCGGGGTGAAGGCCCAGACAAGGGCCGATAAGGACACAGCACTGGCAAAGGGGCGATGGAGGCACTGCTCCCTTCTCGTTTCTTCTATTTCCACATGAACCAGGTTAGAGTAAGATACACAGGAGCTGTCGAGCACAGATGCTCAGATCAGCCTTGTGGTGACGTGGCCTTGGGAACAGCGAGTGCAGAGAAGGGAAGGAGGTGGGATGTGTGGCTTGGCATCCAGGCTCACGCTGACCTAGGACCAGCAGCTTCAAGGAGGCCAGCGGAGGGACTGCACCACTTCCCTGTTAGTGTTCCACATGAGAAGGGCATGGGTTCTTTGCTTCGAAAATTTATTCCATGTGTTCAGTGCACCCTAATTCTGTTATCAGAATAAGGTCTTTATGGAGATGGGTCCTGTGAGCTGACAGGAAAATCGACCCAGCTTCCCACTTCTTCGCTGCCTAACTTCCCTTGGCCAAAATCCCTCACTGTCCCTCTGACATAAAGGCTGGAGCTTTATTTACACAACACTAAATGATTTATCTGAGCACGCGCAGGCCCTGGCCTGTTCCGATAAGCATGATTTCTCTGGTGGATTTTGCATTTTGCATTGCCTCTGTCCAAAATGGTTCTCCTCTGAGTTGGAAAAGAAAAAAAAAAAAAAAAAAAAAAAATCAAGCGCTGCATTCAGGGGATCTTGGTCCATGGGCACAGGTGGTTAGCATTTTTTATGAAGAAAACAGGTTTGTTTTCAAGATTCAGAACTTCCAATTATATTTGAAAGACAGTACAGAACCCGTAAGTGGCTACAATGTCTTAAGAAAAACATATTTTACTTTATAACTAGGGGGAAAACGACCTCAGCTTGGGCAACTTTTAAGCTGGATCCCAAATGAACTCATTTTGAACACAATTCCCGGTTACCTCAGACAGACAGAAAGAAAAATCACAGAGCACACTAGAGGTTTGAATACATAGTGAATCAGGAAGGCCTTGCTAACATTTGTTAGTAAAAAACCCAAGTTGCCCTTCTAAAATACCCTTCAACTCTTCTCCTTTGAACGGAGGTTAGTGAACATTTTCCATAAAGTTTCTCTCCAGTAGATCATCCTATAGGACTCGCACATATTTATAATCACCTTGGAAATTTCGAACAGATGGAGTCATGTTCTTGTTCTTACTGAAATATTCATGCTCTTTTTACATACTAGAATGGACGTGGAGCGAACCTTGTCAGACCTTTTGCATGTATGAGGGCTGCTTTTGGCAGTACAAATATTAAAACTGAAAGGACACAGAGATGCTCACACAGGTCAGGGAAGATGGGGTCACAACTAAACGCTGGGCCAGGGCTCATCCTGCCAACAAATCGGGGAGCATGGGATTTGGGAAAGGCAAGGAAATATTTCTTGAAGCCAGTTACCAGAGTTGTGAACAGTGGGTACTGGGCAGATTCAGCAAAAGAAATTCTCCAGTTTAAAAAAAATTATGCAATAGAAAAACAGGGAGAATGCTAAACCAACTTCCTGTACAAGTGACATTAAATACCCTCTTCTGCAATAAAAGCATCTGGGCATGTGCCTTATGCCGGGGAAGGGACTGGTGGCTTGCTGGAGCTGCTTGCTGCCTCTGTCCCTCCCCTGATCGTCTTTGCATTTTTATCCTTGGGCCCCACAGAAGGACTTTGGTGACAAGAAGTTCACGACAAACAGAAGCTCCCATGACTGACTCATTATGCCCTCTGAAACCATGACCCCTGACATGTCCACAGGGCAAGAAAGAGCTCATTGAGATTATTTTGGACAATAGATGAAGTTACCGAATGACAAATAAATATTCACCTTTGCCTATAAAAACCAAATCTGGCTGAAGACAAACCTAGAAAAGAAAACCATGCAAATAGGAACAGAAAATATTTTCACACTCTTTGCACTTGAGCGGTGGAGAGGGAGAGAGAAGGTCACCCAGGGCCTGTCAGCAAAAGAGAATGATTCATGCGACCAGTTTGTCTTAATTACTCAGAACACACCGAGGCTGACGTTCATCGGGGGAGAGCAGATACATCAGTGTCTCCTGATGAAAAAGGTGATCGCTGTCAGGATGGTGATGACCACGATGATCCCCAAGATGACGAGGAGAATGCGGTTCTGGATGATTCTGGGGACAGAGAAGAAAAGATGCATGTGGATGAATGGAAGATGCTCTGACAAAGCCCATCCATGGCCAGAGTGCCTAATGGTACCAGCCCGTGAGTGTGCCCTGGGCCTGCGTGAGGCCACACAGCCTTGGGTTCTGTGAGCAACGCCCCAGTGGTGGTGACGCTGCGCCCAGAGAAATGCTTACTGCAAAGTGAGAGCGCATCAAATGGCTTCTCAGGCTCCAGGTACCATGTAGTCTCTTTAAGTGATCAAGAGCCCCGTGTGAGCTTCTCTTTTTAATTTAAAATGTGAGACAAGTCTCTCTCTCTCTTTCTCTCTCTCTCTCTCTTTTTTTTTGCAGTGTTCCCTATGAAAGGAATAGACTCCAAGGAAATGTATGTCAGTGAGGTACTTACCTGTACAAAAATTCCTGGGGAAAAGTAAAAGAGAGACTTATTGAGGAAAGGACAGGATTAAGTAGCAAGTGTCAGACCTGCCGCTCAGGCTATGAAACCATCATCTGTCACCAGGGCTCATGCGCCATCACACCAGCAGGAAATATTACATTTTCTCCACAGCAAAAAAGATGGAAGAGCGAAGTCACGGCAGGCCTTCCAGGTGCCTGTCACACGCGGGGGGCCCTTGCCTCACATTCATCCCGACTCCCCTGCTCTGGGCCTGGTGCTGCTCACCTCAGAGGAGAAGCAGCGCGAGGCGTGAGCAGATGCCTGCCGAGAGCTTCCGGTGAGGTTGTTTCATAATTTGTTACCTCATTCGGAGAAAAGAGGTCGCACATCCGAAAGCTTTGTTGAGACTTTCAAAGGGAACCTGGGTCTAGCAGCTTCGCCTACGCTTGCTCTCACAGGGGCACACAGAAATAGAAGCCTAGAGTGCTGGCTGTCTAGCTGGCTGCCACCCGCTGGAAGGCTCCCAGCAAATCAGGTGTGGGCAGCAGGAGGTCTGTGCCTCATTCTAGATGTGGGCCTCGGGAAGGAGGTCTCTACTAGGGAGAGGCCAGGTGGGGCTGAGCCACCGGGGCAGGGAGGGGTCTTGGTTTGTGGTGACATCTTGGCAGGACACTCACGGCCTTGGGAAGCATCTGGATGCTCGTTTGGAAGAAACGAGGAAGACACCAGGGCGCAGTTTCAGCGCGCCCTCCTTCCATCTACCCGGATGGATGGGGCGGGCACATGAGAGCGGCTCGCTGCCCTGCGGCCCCGAGCAGGACCAGCTCCCTCTCCTCCTGACAGGTTACAAAATGATCACATTTGCTGACACGTCTTCCGCAAGGCTGCTTCAGGGCCGGCGTCCACCTTCCTTGCGGGAGACGAATGGTGTGCGTGGTCCTCATTTATCACGCGGGCTCATCTGGGATCTGTCTCGTTTATTTCTCCCCTTCCCCACTAGAAAGTCCGTGCCTGACATTAATTCTTCTGTGATGGCAGCTAATTCCGACTTCAGGCCGTATTTACTCGGGAGACAGGAAGAGTCTCTATCCCCCCAATAAGTAAATAAAAACAGGATCTCACGGTTCATTACTATGAGGCTAATAAGGAACACTGATTAGTCCTTCTTGGTGGTGCCATTTGAAACACAAATTGACTCCCCGTCCCCTCCCCCACCGCTTTCTTGGGAAGGGACAGTCCCTACACATCCCATGTGCCCAAGTTACTGTCAAAGTCTTTATGTACCACAGTTACCCTCACCCAACTTGCAAAGGAAATCAGCAAAATTGAAACTCAGCAGGGCAACAGATTAAAAACATGAGAACGCTTTTTAAAATTCTGCCTTAAGTAATACAGAGTCGTGTGGCTCCCATATAGTTTGGTTGACAACCATTTTATTTGTGGGTTGAGGGCCCCAAGGCATCTACGATGCTAATTTATAAAGGACTAAGTGGGGGTGTTACTTGTTTATTTTGAGGCAGGGTTAGGAAAAAATGAATACATAGGAATCCCTGAGTTCTCAGCTCTTCTCTGGCCTTCCTCATAGGGCTCACCCTCCTAGCACACGCCCAGAGCCTCCTGGTTTCCGGTCACTACCCCCTGCTGAGCCAGGGTCCACCTGGGGGACAGTGTGGTCTTCACCTCTACAGCCCCCAACTCCGCTGTACAGTGGCTGGCACTGTGGGATGCCAAAGAGGACTGCCTTAAGAACGATGATGAAAGAACACGGCCTCTAGGAATGGCAATGATTCTGTTCAAAGGAGGATGGAGAAGAGATCTGTGCAAATTCAAATGGCAGAAAACTATCAGGGGGTCTGAGTAGAAAAGGCTAAAACCAAAAGTTGAAGCCAGCCCCCGACGACAGAGTGCATACCTTTGTGGGTTCTTGGGGGACTGCTGGGTCTTCTCCTGGACTAGGAGAAGGCTTGGTCTTTGAGGAGTGGAAGTGGTGCTGTGGGGTGAGGCCAGCTGGCTTGAGAGGGTCTGGGTCTAAAGGCAAGGCTGCCAGATAATTGGAATGAGGGGAACAGAGCAGGCAAAAAGACCTGGAACAGAGTTGTAAGCAAGCTCGACCGGCCAGGCCATTGCCCAGCTTTGGACCTCAAGGAAGTTGGGCAGACAGCTTCTCTATGGACTAGAAAAGCGAGCCATCAGGGCCCTGGTATGGGCAGGATGGAGCGAGCTTGAAGGGGGGAAACAAAGGCTGGCAGTAGCAGGCCCCATCTGTGAAGAAGCCCGGAGGACCAGCACAGCCAGTTGCTGCTGACCTAGAGTGGGTGGGCAGAGGAGAAAGAACACAGAACTTGGAGTGAATCAGTGAAGCAAGCCAGAGAGAGCACTTAGGGAAGCCCAGTGTAAGCCCCTCTTAACTTTGGGAGAGGGGGGCTTGAGGTTCACCTAGGTCTGTAGCAAGCAGTCTTAATCTCCCTGCTGAAAATGCACAGTGTGTTTATCCAGTAAATAATTTAAGAAAGAGTATACACTTGAAAGAAGACCTCCAATGAAACAGCCAGGCTCAACTGCCTCCAGGCAAGACCTGCGCATTTGCATGCTGCATTCTATTAAGTGAGTGCTGCGGCTTTAAAAGAATGCTGAGCCAAATTAAAAGGAATGCGGGTCTGAAACATCAAAAATTCTCCAAGTTTACATTATGAATCACTGTGCTGTTGATATAAGATGAATTAACCATTTACTTTGAGGCTGAACTCAGAAAGCACTATTGAAAGTACGGATCCCCGTGCGCAAGCCGGGAGCGGCTAATCTCCCCATTGCCAGGCTCCTCCCCTTCTGGAAGCAGGCTTCTGTGGGTGGCTGCTGGAATCCTGGAAGGCCCGTGCAAGAGGAGGTGGCCACTACCTGGACATGCTTCTCTGCATCTGCGTGAGGGCTGCAGGAGCAGCTGTTTCCTATGGTCCTCCACGTCCAGTTCTCTTCTGCTTCTGCCCCACACTCCACTCGCCTGGTCTTCAGGGTCAGAGAGACAGGACTGCAGGACAGGCTTCGGCCAACAATCAGGTGGTGGCACCAGACTTGTGGCGCTCACGTCTCCAGCAAGCTCTTCTCTCTTGCTTAGAAGGGGCACGGATGTCCACTCTGGAGAGGGCAGGTATGGGACGGCAGAGTCCCCTGCCTGGAGCCCCAGGCGTCATATGAAGGCCCACTGTCCTGGAACTCGGCAGACTTGTGTCAAGCTTGTTACTGCAGCTTGACTGGAGTCCTCCCGAGTGGGCACTACTGCTCTGCTCCTCCCCTAGCAGGAGACTCCTGGTGAAGCCAAGTGAGCGCCAAGGCTAAGTGTATTACGAAAGCCAAAGTGGGATGGGGGCTGATATTTCTTTCCTGGAAGGATGACTGACTTTTGCTTCTTGATTTTCAAAAGCTGGAGTTCTTTTCTATTTACTTCTCACTGAAGAATCAGGTGCTTTTCTCAGCTCAGATCAGTGCCACTGTGTGCTGATGAGTGGTAATATCAACGTGGGCTTTCAGCAAGCCTGGCGGGGAGGCCATTTCCTCTACAGAGCAGATCCGCATTGGCTGTGTTCATCTCTGTTCCATGCATCTGATGCCGCCCCTGGCTCCCGGGGTAGGGCTGTGACCTAAGTCAAGATGGCTAGTGCCCTCTCCACCCCTGGCCATGGTGACTGAAGCAGAGATAAGCTTGCGACTTAAACCAGTAGGGCAGGGAGAAAGCCAGGATCTTCTCTAGGAATGCCAGGCCACCTGGGCACCTCGGCGGGATGGTGGGTCTGGATCTGCTGTGGCTGCTGTTCCTGTGAGGAAAGCCAGCCTAAGAAAGACGCTGACTCACGGGGGACAGAGGATGGAAGCCCAGCCCTGAAAACACGTTGAACCTCTATAGTAATCCATCCTTCCTTTGAACTTTGACTCATAGGAGAAAATAAATTAACTTCATTTTTCAAGACTGTTTGAGTTTTCTGTTATTTGTGACCAAGAAGGCATTTTTAGGTTGAGTCATCCTGATTCTAAAATCATGTCTTTGATCTTTTCCAAGAAGAGCTCCCCTTCCCTGCCATGCCCTTCTCTCACTCTACTCTTCTCTGGGCATTGGCCTTGACACTAAATTAACTACTTAATTTGATGCTTTTCAGTTTTCATGAAGTTTTCTCCCATCCAAAGTGAGCTCCCACAGTCGACAGCCACTCTGGTATCCCTGATGCACAATACGGAGCTTGGCATAGACAGTCTTCAAAAAAAGCCTGTGACTGGCACAGCGGTGCACATCCATAGTCTCAGCTATTTGGGAGGTTGAGTCAGGGACATCACTTGAACCAAGGAGTATGAGGCCACCCAGGCTACACAGAAAGACCCCATCTCAAAGGAAAGAAAAGTCTGTTGACTGTAAGAACGAGAGACGCCACTTGCATGGACATATCTGCAGGCTCTGCTGGTGGAAGGGTGACTTGTAGATAGCTCACACAATTTCAGGATTCAGCTGCTCACCACACTTCCATGCAGGATGCCAGCAGTATCCCAAATCTTTCACAGCCTGCATGCATTTGCTGGAGGACAATGTCTCGTGCAGGTTCAAGCACCACATCTTGAGCTTCCTTCCAGCTCCAAATAATGACGCTCCATCTCTGGGGTCCACAGAACCATAACAATCAGCAACTAGGAGCCGAGGGTCAGTTTGGGCAAAGGAGCCCATGCTCACTCCTTTCTGGGCACTTGGAGGACAGAGCCAATGGAATGCTTCCCAATTTCTCTATCTAATTCCACATTGGTATTCACCCAGAAGACATGAAACAGAACTGGTAGGAAATGGTTGGTTGCCACCCACCCCAAATGCTACCTTCATGTTAGCAGTATTTTCAGAGCTGGGTACATGGTTGCCTCTAAGCTAGAGCTGGTTAATTTCCTGCTGGCTGGAAATACCCATGCAGGGTCTTCCATGTCCCCCATCCCCTGGGCCACTCTGAGAAATTGGGTGGGGTCGAGTCTACTCAGATTCTATGTGTGGACAGAAGCTCCAAAGGCCTTGCCAGTTATGGCTTTCTGTCTCTGGCACGACCCAACCATTCATTCTTAAACTGGCCTGCCACCTAAGCCACAGTCTCCTGGGGATTTTTCCTAGAAAAATCAAGAATAAAAAGTACAAGCCTCTTGTTTTCTAGAAACAATGGAAGTCCAAACATCCTGCTTACCACCATACAACAGGGCAGCATGCCTCCTGCCAGAGAGACCAGAGCCAATGGGTGAAGCACAAGGGACAGATCTTGAGGGCAGTACTCAAACCTCTGGGTCTGGCTGTGGATTTTAGCAGGTCTGGTTGGAAACACCCTCACTTCCAACTCCATCGACTCTACTGGGGTGAGTGGTATCCTCGCTCAAGTCAGTCCACCCAGAACCTCAGATGCCTTCATTTGGAAGCTGGGATACATAATTCATGTCTGGCAATACAATTCATTGGGAATTTTGAGAAGAAACCATTTTAGATTTAGGCTGGGCCTCTACCAATGACCTATATCTTTCTAACAAGAGAGGACACCGATGCGGGGAAGAAAGTTATGTGAAGAAGAAATGGATTGGAGCAATGCTACCGCAAGCCAAGACAAGCCTGGAGATGAGAAGGGGGTAGGGGTCTCTCTTTGGAGAGAGTATGGCCATGCCAGCCTGACTTCGGACTTCTGGCCTCTAGCACTACAATGTTGCTTGAGCCCACCAGCCTGGGGTACTTTGCCATGGCAACACTAGGAAATGAATACTGACTTCTCAGACTCATGCCCGTGCAGGGGCCTGGGGGTCCTGTCTTGGGCTTCAGGATGACTGTTCTCTGGGTCTCTCGTGTGGTGATGCTGCTTGCACCTTTACGGCGGACCTACACGGAGTCATCCTGCAAAGGACAGGACTACCCCAGCCTCGTTCCCTGGAAGCTTTGTACAAAGTGGAGGAGCTCACAGTTTTCAGAGCTATTGTTTCTTTCATCTGGAATAAAAATTTGCATGCATGAGAAGAGTGGGCAGCTTCCCAAAACCACCAGAGATGAGGGCACTGAGGGGCACGTTCCACAGTGCTCATCTCACAAGACTCCTGCCCTGGAATAGACCATTTAAAATAGAAAGAGTGCCACATACTACCTCTAGGCCAACCTTCCAAGCCCTTGTCTGGCCATTAACAGTCCACATTTGCTGCCCTCCTCCCTCAGCCTCCTGATGCTGAAATCCTGGACATGAGCTGCCACACCCAGCTTAGAAGGGTAAGCTTTGACAGGGGGAAATATGTACAAGCTCTCCCCAAGAAACCTAGGATCCAGGAGCCAGCCCCAAGCCCTGGGATACCCAGGTTAGGCACTAATCACGATGAGCGTAGTTTTACCCATTTCTCGATTGCTATTTGGATTAAAAGGGACCAGTGATATTTATATTTCTCTGTTAAAGGGCTAGAAAGTAAGCATGTCAATTTGCTGAAGTTGCCACAAGAAAATTTCACACACTGGTCATCTTAAACTTTAGAAATACAATGTCACACTGTGCTGTAAGACATAAGTTTGGGGGCAAGTTGTTGGCAGGGTTGCTGCTTCTCAGAGCTGTGGGGCAGTTTGTCCCCTGGCTCTCTCCTCACTTCTGGAGTTCTGTCAGCAAATCTCTGGGCTTGCTTGGCCGGTAGATGCATGTCTTGCATTCGCTGCTCCTTGTCACACGGACATGGTGTTCTCTCCAGGTGAGCACCAACATTAAAATTCTGGTTTTTTTTTTTTTTTTTTTTTTTAATAGGGATGCCACTTGTGCTGGATTAGCCTAATAAATGACATCAGAAATGATGCCAGAAAGGTCCCTACTTTTAAATAAAGTCACATTCTGTGATACTGGAATTTAGGATTTCAACACACGAATGGGAGAGGGGCAGAATTCAGACCCTAATGTTAAGTATTTTGGGCTCTGTGGGCCACAGAGCATAGCCTTAACAATACACATGTGGTAAGCATGGCTGTCTTTCAATTAAACTTTATCCAGACAGTGGAATTTGAATTTCACACACCCAAAGTTTCTTCTCTTGAATTTTTAACCATTTAAAAATGTAAATGCCGACACCGGCAATGGGCTGGATCTAACTCACTGTCTGTGGTGCCCCCCAGGGGCAGAGAGGTATCTTGGGGCACACTCCCCCAGGGGCAGAGAGGACAATGCAGAAGTGCTGGGAACAGGTCTGGCCAAGTCTCCTTCTGAAGGAAAGAGAAAGCCCAGAGTCCGTGCCTAGGGGAGCTTGCGATCTGACAATGAGCAATCAGTGAAAGAAGCCAACAACAAAGGCCACGATTAGTGATGCCAGGGCTGGGACAATGTGTTGGATGCCTACAGTCTCTGGTTTGCCCGGGGTGACCCACAGCAAGCCACTCCACCACACTTGGGTTTCAGTTTCTTCCTGAACAATATTAGCCAATTTGCCAACCACCTCAGGGAAAAGATTAGCTCATTACAGATTTTAAAGCACTTTCAAAGGTAAAACCCTTTTTATGCATGTAGCCAGCAAATAATTCTGGGAAAGGAGATGTCAATTCAGGGAAGGTGAGAAGCACCAGTTGTCAGAGGCCGGAAAGCTGCCTGGGAAACTTCCAGAGGCTGGATGGTAAGGTAGAGGTGAGAGAGCCGGAAGCTGCCGCCTTCCCAAGCCCGCCTGCTCATTCCCACAGGGTGCTCTCTATCTGAGCCTCATGTTGACAGGCTCCCCAGCAGGGCCAAGACTTCTCTCCAAGGTGGTAACATAAACATCAAAAGGGAAGGGAGGGCGTCCCATTGGCTGGCACAGGGATACCTCCCCAGCCTGGGAAGGCAGCCAACAAGTACCTGTCAGATCCACTGATGAGTCTGATGGGTTTTGATCAGTGATGTGTAGCCACATTGAACTATACATTGCCAAATGTGTACATCACATTTCAGCCTGGCCACCATGGCCACTGCCATGCTTAAAGATGGACTCGATACCGGCAGGGGGCCTGGAGAGCAGCTTGGCTGGCTCCTGCTCTCAGATAGGATCAAGGCAGCCAAGGCAGCACACTTCCATCAAAGAATTTGGAAAGAACTTGAAGTGAATTAAATAATGATGCTCTTGAAATGCACGGTATACTTAGCCCTCATGGGCGTGCAGATTGCCAGACCTGGGAAAGGTCTGCAGACCCAAGTCTAGGTTCTTCATGTTAAGATTTGAGGACATTGAGGCCCTCAGGGGTGAAGGGATGTGCACGAGGTCAACTGGTTGGGACACAGACAGTCTTGTTTCATGGTGGCACTCATTCGAATTTCAATGGCGAGCCTTCCTTGGTGTCTGCATGGGACAGCAACCTGAAACTCCCAGCTCAGTGTCCCCCACCTCTACTGAGCTCAGCCCAGTGCTTCTTCTGGGCAGCATGAAGCAGAGACACAGGATGACATGGGGCAGCGGCTCCCCAAGTCCAGCCTGGGGCTGACATGAGAAAAATAGAGAAACAGTGATGGTGTTTTCCTCCTGAACCAAGATTTCTCAATTTAAAGAATTCCTTTTTCCCCAAGATTATATCCTTACTATTTTAGAGCTAAACTACACTTTTAAAAATAGGGTGATGAGAGCAGTAGATGTAGGCTTTCTCTTTTCCTCCTGTGTCCTTACTTGCATAGGAAAGATGTTCTTAGAAATCACTGTCCTCTGTTTGGCAAGGTTTGAGGTGAGCAGGTCTCCCCCGCCCCCAACAAATAGTCGAAGTGCACGGTATCAGAAAGTCTGTGAACAGGAGCTAGAAAATCCCATCCAGTTCTGCTCTTCAGAGTCTCGTCCTCTTGCAGGGCTTCGCTGAGCCTTTGCTGTAACTCTCTCCATGGGACCTACATGGTGGCTCTTTTCACATAGGGGGTGCCGGAGGCCAACTTGCCCCCAGCACTATCCTAATGGAAGGGCATGCAGGTGAGCATTATGTAGCGGGCTGTCTCGTTTCTCTGCCTTGCTCCCCTCGCTTTCTGAAGGATGAATGCATCTTTATATTCTTTTCCACCAAGCCAGTGATAGAGCGGTAAGTTGATTTCCGCTGGTACAGGCACTCCTAACGCGAAGAGCGTGGGTCCCCTCATGTGCCAGATTTGGGGAGCTATGCATAGATTTCACCAGTGGAACATCCATAATCCAAAAAGTCTGAAATGCAAATCTAACTTTTTGTGTTGGAGAGATTTGGAATTGGGATTTTTGTATCAGGGATACTCAATTTATAGTACGGTATGCTAATTTAAAAAAAAGTAAATCAACTTTTTACTTAGTGCCTGATGCAAACACTCAATTGTTAAGGTAGTATAAGTTTTCATTCTGTATCATGTTTACCGGTTTTCACTGTAGCTTTTAAGGGAGCTACATGATGTTATCCAGCTAACTGCATGATCATCTGGGAGCAGGGGACAGGACAGAGCCTGCTGGTCCTCTGAGCACGCTCACTCATGCCTGCTGGGGGGGGGGGAGAGCCAGGGACTTGGCCCCACAGGATGGTTCACTATTTCTGCATCACTTATATGGAGAGTAGATGTGCGACAAACTTCAAGGGTGCTAAAGACTTAATGTATGTGATGTGATCAAACTGTGTAATAAATGCTAACATTTAAAATAAACTGTCCTAGTAGAAGACACTGCCGTTCATCCTGCTCAGATGCGCCCCTCCCTTCGAGCATGCCCACTGTTCTCGCTGCTTTCCGAAGCCGTTCTGGAAGACCTCTTTCATGAAGACACGGCAGCGCGCGTTCATCCGCTTTGTTCACG
>NDGM011038921.1:0-15595 GCA_002564305.1 Octomys mimax | reverse complement strand
CCAAGCTTGTTCCAAGTAGGTGCTTTAGACCACTGAGCCATCTCGCCAGCCCCAAAAATAAAAAAATATTTTTTAAAAAAAGTGTCACCATGAGTTTAGAGCCAGCCTGAGCTAGTGAGACCCTGTTTCTACAAACAACCAAACAAAAAAATTATTAAAAAAAATAAATAAACTCTGTCTCTGATCATCCTCAGAAGGTAGCCCTGTTTATTTCTCTTCTTACTGGATTTCTCGTTTCGCTTCACTTCACTTCACTTCTCTTCTCTTCTCTTCTCTTCTCTTCTCTTCATTCAAGACTGGCCTCAAACTTGGAGTGATCCTCCTGTCTCAGCCTCCCGAGTCCTGGGATTACTGGCATGTGCGAACATGTCAGGCTGTTTTTCTTATTATTTTTATATAAGAAAACAGAGGCAATCTGAAAGAATAGAGAAATGTATTGAGTTTTTTTGTTTTTTGTTTTGGTGATGCTGGTGATTGAACCCCAGGGCCTTTTACCTGCTAAGCAAGTGTTCTAGTGCTGAGCTATAGCCTTTTAAAAAAAATTTGAGAACAGGCTCTAAGTTACCCAAGCTGGTCTAGAGCATGGTATCTTCCTACCCCAGCTTTCTGAAGAGCTGGGATAACAGGTATGCACTACCAGGGCCAACCATTATGAAAAAGTTTTAAGTTAATTCACCAAGCTCCTGCTCTCTCGAGTCACTATGCTTCAAATGGAACAAGACAGTGTTCCTGCCCATTAAAGATGTTCTAGTGTCAGAAATCAAAACCTGGGGGTGGTGGCCCACATCTGTAATGCCAGCATTCAGGGAAACCAAAGCAGCCTCATGGAGACTGGGAGCCCAGCCTGTACAGTTTAGTGACTTAATGAGTCAAAAAGAGGAGTGAGTTGGGGATGTAGCTCAGTGTGGAGGCCCTGGGTTCAATCCCTAGTACCACAAGAAAAGAACAAAACTAAGGCAGCAAATGGGCAGTGATCATGAAAAGCAGAGGCTGTCAGCGTGTAGCAGAGCTTACAAAAGGAGGTGAAAACAGGTCTGACCAGAGATTGGGCTAGCAGATTGGTGTGGAGATAAGATGTCAGAGGCATGGGGCCGGGGAGATGGCTCAGGAAAATAACCACTTCCCTAGCAAGCACAAGGACCTGAGTTCAATCCCCACTTCTGAAGCCAGGGCTGGTTTCTGAACAGAACTTTGCAAGCACCAGAGTAGAGTGGATGAAGGCCAGATTCTGAGGGCTTCTGATGAGTTTGGGAGCATCAGAAATTTGTCCAGGTCACAGCTGGCCTGCTATGCCTAAGGTAAAGACAGCTGAAGTCCGCACACCCATCCATCTAGAGGACAAGCCCTTCCTGAGTGTAAACATGTTCAGAGTGGGGATCCAACATGGCCTGGCTTGTCTCCGCTGCAGCTGAGTCCTGACCTGCCTTGGGTTCCTGCCTGTAGTTTCCTCAAGACCCCCACTAGAGCCATGGTGTGTGTCCCCACAGGTCCGTTACGCCACCTGGAGCATCATCATGGACTCCGTGGTGCCCTCTGACAAGGGGAACTATACCTGCATTGTGGAGAATGAGTATGGAAGCATCAACCACACCTACCAGCTTGATGTTGTGGGTAAGAAGGCCAAGTGCAGGAGAGCACTGGGGGAGGGGTGCTGAGAGAAGCCTGCCCAAGCCCTGGACCCAAGGCATACAGTTAGAACAGCACTTGGCGCTCACTAGGTGTGTTACCCAGAGCAGGCTATTTGCTGTCCTGCTCCTCACCTCACTTTGGATTTTTATTTGTAAAATAGTGAAGTGAGCCAGGCAGTAATACTGTTTCCAAACTTTGTCATGGTGTATCACCATGAAACAGAAAGTGCTGCTGCTAGTTTCTCCAGAGAGTTGGCTGCTCTGCATGCTCTGGAGATCGTAAGGCGTCACCACCCAGGCAACATGCTGCCACAGACCAGCCCAAGAGGTCTAGACTAAGGTCTGTGATTCTGTATCCCTGGCGGACTCCTAGGTGATGCACTGTTGCTGCTCCTGGGCCATCCTTGGGGCAGCTGAAATTTTAAGTGGCTGATTTTAGGTAAGAAGTAGACTAGGCTGAAGCCTGGAGATATGATTAAGCTAGACAGGCTCCCCATTAGGTGAGAGATTTACTATGCCTGTGAAGTAGGTGCATTCATTCTCTTGGAGAGGAGATTCCTGGTGGTTTGAGACTGGAATCCTACAGGTTAGTGGGCTCAGCATAGCAGTGCTAAGGGCACTGTTCATCACTAGAAAAGCAGGGGCTCCTCTCTTTAACATCCTCTGTTAGTGGCCCACTCAGGACCTGCTCAGGCAAGGTCTGATGAGCCTGTTTTCTCCCTTCTTCCATAGAGCGGTCCCCTCACAGGCCTATCCTGCAGGCAGGGTTGCCTGCCAACAAGACAGTGGCCCTAGGCAGCAACGTGGAGTTCATGTGTAAGGTGTACAGTGACCCACAGCCCCACATCCAGTGGCTGAAACACATCGAGGTGAACGGGAGTAAGATTGGTCCAGACAACCTGCCTTACGTGCAGATCTTGAAGGTAATCTTGACCCTAGTTTTAACGGGCCATTGCTGGGAAGGAGACCAGTACCTTCTGCGGGCTCAGATTCCTTTGGTTAGGCTCACTGTCTGGGATTGAGACTTATCCCTCACCCATCAGGTGCACATTTCATCTTGGTAGGGATCTGACCACATCCCCAGGACTAATGACAGGATAGGTGAAGGTGAGCTGGGAACAGCTGAGCGGTGAAACTCTGAGAGTGCTTTCGGACTTTGGGTCAGCTACTCCAGGCAGGTGTTTGGATGCCTGCTTACAGGCTGTCCAAGACCACACAGTCTCCAGCCAGCAAGCCATCTTGTATCAGCCCTACTTGTTTTCCTCATGGAGACCTTTTGGCAACTGGGATAATTGATAAGGAACACAGCTTAAGTGGTTGGGAAAGCAAATGCCACATATAAATCCTAAGCAGTAGAGGAGTAATGGCATTTTCTTCCTTCTTCCTGTCACTCCCAGACTCTCATTGTCCCTGAATGCTCCATTAATCCAGGGAAGGTAATGGCTAAGTCACCTGTGGATCTTGCAACAGGAAGTAACCAGAAGCTGGGAAAGTGGTTTACCTCCTTGTCCCACAGTCAGACCTCCTTCTCCCCTGGCTTAGTTGTCCCAAAAGATTTACTGCCTGTCCCTTCTCTTCACCACTGGTGCTGAAACTGCTGTGCAGAAAGAAGGCTGGGGCTTAGAGCCTTGGCCTTGTTCTCTAGGCACAATCCCTGCCTGAGGCCAAAGGAGTGGATTAAATACCAAGAATTTGCTTTGGGGCAGTGATTTCTTTTTCTTTCTTTCTTTTCTATTATTTCAAATATTTTGGACTTTGGAAGCCACCTTGTTTTGTGCTGCTCCAAAGGAAAGATGACACATCTCATTGTCTCCCTTGCCTCACCTTCCTGGGCCCACCTGCAAGTCACATGGGAGCAGAAAGTGGCTGCATTCCAGTGTCTGCCCCACTGACTGGTGTGTCGTTGGTTTGTTCCAGCATTCGGGGATTAATAGCTCGGATGCGGAGGTGCTGACCCTGTTCAATGTGACAGAGGCCCAGAGCGGGGAGTATGTGTGTAAGGTTTCCAATTATATTGGTGAAGCTAACCAGTCTGCGTGGCTCACTGTCACCAGACCTGTGGCGAAAGGTAATGGCGAGACGGATGGGCCCCTATGCTGGGAACTTGACTTAGGCCTCATGTGGCAGGGGCAGGCGGGGAAACCAGCGCTACTCCCCCGTGATCCTCTTGCGTTTTTCGTGCCAGAGCCATGGAAAAATCCCTGGCCTGGGAGGCTGGTTTGGTTTGGTTCTGTGTTGGTGTCTGTAGGTTCCCTCCATGCCTTCTGTGTGTTCCTTGGCTTGTGTGTGTATGTGTGCCTGGATGTGGGGGCAGGGGTCAGTATGTCAGGGATGAGACCTCAGCCTGAAGGTTTGAGTGGTGGATAAGAAAAGGAACTGGATGTTCCTTTGGAGGCCAGGCCCTGCCAGCCCAGAGAGAGAGAAAGACAGACACGGAGATAGGCTGCAGCTCCCTCCCTTCCCTTCTGTGTGTGCCCTCTAAACCAAACAGCCCCTGCCGCCAGACCTTATTTCTCCATGCCGCCCGCCACGCATGCTTGGGTGGATGGGGATGGCCGTGTGGTGAAGGGTTGCAACCGCTCGTCTCTTCAGGTCCGCCGGAGCTCCTCCCAGGGCCTCACTGTCTTCCTCTAACAGGTCTCGCTGCCTGGTGGTTTTGTTTGTTCCTTGTCGCAAAGGAGACGCTGGGGAGAATTCTTCCTCTGGTTTTGTGTCCCCGTCTCTCACTCTGCCCCTTTCTCTGGGTCACTTCGAGGTCTCATGTCCTGTGCTTGTCCATTTTGCTCCCGTTGTCTCTTCTAGACTGCTGGAGTTAATACCACCGACAAGGAGATGGAAGTGCTTCACTTAAGGAATGTCTCCTTTGAGGACGCGGGGGAGTATACGTGCTTGGCGGGTAACTCTATCGGACTCTCCCATCACTCTGCATGGTTGACCGTTCTGGAAGGTACACACTGTACTTCTCCTCTCGATGTCCTGCCCTCGCCACAGGCACGGGGGGAGCATGCATTGTGGAGTTGGGGGAGACCCGAGCTGGGAGGGATGGACGGAGGGGGATGGCTTCCACCTGCCATGTGCCCTTTTCTGTCCAGCCCAAGGGGTGGGTCCTCTTAGCCCACTCGGAGGGTCCTGGTTTTTCAGGAGCACAGAGGCCTCCCACAGGACCTGTTTCTGGCTCTCCCTTGGCCAATGCGATGCATGCGAGGGTCTGGATTTACCTTGCAGCTGGGTTCTCCTCAGGCTGGGCTCCTTTCATTCTTGGGTCCAGCAGCTGTTTCTTGGCACCGAGGGTCTGGATTACTGGACCCTTTTTGGCTAGTCCCAAGGGTCACAGGACGTCCCCACTCCTGCAAGCTGGAACCCGGGCACTTGGCATAAGGGCTGGCCCACCCTTCAGTCCTGTAGTTCTCTGTCACAACCTAGGCTATGTGAACTCGAGCTGCCATGAGGGCCCCATTTACATGGTTGCCATGCAGGAGGGTGTCTGTGCTGGCCAGGAAGGAAGGAGCCCACAGCCTGGGCAAGGTGGTGGGCTTGTGCCCGCAGAGTGGTGCTGGTCAAGGCTGTGTCCCAGTGTCCTGCATGGGTGTGGGTGTTGCTGTCTTTTGCAGCTCTAGATGCTGCCCTTCCTTCTCCTTTCCCTTTCAGCTCTTCTATTGCTTGTCCAGCAGTCTCCATACCCTGCTTGTGGCAGAGAAGCGTTCTGTTTTTGTAATTTTCCCTGTCTGTCCTGTCTGTGCTCCCAATGAGTTGTCTTTGTTTCTTAATATCAGGGGAAAAAAAAAAAAAAAGCAGAACACTTTTCCCATCCTTGGCTCTGATGTCTCTTTGTCAAGCCTGGCATCCCCTGGAAGGGGCTGGGAACCACCTGCCCTGTGGCTGGTGCTATGCTCAAAGGGGAGGGCTGGCCAGTTGGCAGGGCCCAGGGCATCTTCTCTCATTGAAGAGAAAGGGGTCTTGGTGACGTGGCTTCCATGGGGATGAGTGTAAATTCTACATGGGAGCTTGGGGAAGAAGGAAATAGTGCCCCTACATACATGTCCCATTTTCTTACATTTTAAGAGTCCCTTAATGCCCCCTAGAATTCTTAAGCATAGCAAAAAAAATTTTTAATCTTGAGTAGTTCAGTCACTGTGGTTTGGCCAAGTACATGTCTGACCTAACAGAGGTGACACAGACGTGAGATAGGATGTGTCATGAGGACAGACTGTTTCCCCATCTCTTCCTCTGTCCTCATTCTGAGAATATTGTATGCTAGGAGGGGCCGCCTCAGAAATAGTCCACATGCCCCCATGTAGTAAGTGTGTGCCATGGTGGTGAGAAGGAGCCCTGTTGGCACAAGAGGTTAAGAAAGGTATCTTCTCAGAGGGACTTGGCATACCTAGTATTGTCCCCCCAACAGGCTGCAGGATGAGGGTGGAACTTGTATGGCAAGATGTTCTATTCCAGAGATGGTGAACCTTTTAGAGTTTTCAATGATAGCAGACAGCCCACTGGGGCATGTATGCCAGAGATTCACCACCACTGGAGTAGGTCCATCCTTCTGTGGGCTTCAAGGGAGCCCCAAGGGTCTCAAGACATCTGATCTCTGTGCCAGAATCTGGTTCTTGTCGGGCCCTTGCTTGGGTTTTCTCCTCCCTTAAAGCCCTCAGGGGAGAGGAGATAAGTTTCTTATGGAGTGGGGGCCCTCTTGGACATGGTCCTCAGAACCTGCTAACACCCTGTTCACACTGACTCAGCCCTGGAGGAGAGACCGGCAGTGATGACCTCGCCCTTTTACCTGGAGATCATCATCTACTGCACGGGGGCCTTCCTCATCTCCTGCATGGTGGGCGCTGTCATCATCTATAAAATGAAGAGTGGCACCAAGAAGAGTGATTTCCACAGCCAGATGGCTGTGCACAAGCTGGCCAAGAGCATCCCCCTGCGCAGACAGGTAACAGAAAGTAGATGGGGGATTTGCACACTTGCCGCCACTCCTCCTTGGGCCTCTCAGTATATGTCCTTGGGGTCCTCGCACACCTGTGCCCTTCATTGTTCCTACTCTGCTTTGGGTTTTGCTCTCCAACTTCTTTTTCTTCTTCTTTTTGTTAATAATGTATTTAGTACTAGGTCTCACTACACAACTCAGACTCGTAGTGATTCTCCTGTTTTCAGCCTCCCAAGTGCTGGGATTACAGGCGCACACCACCAAGCCCAGTCTTAATCGCAGCCTCAGGGTGCCCCTGGGGGTGGGGCTGGCACGACACACCGGGGATTGAACCCTGGCTGCTGCGTTCTGCCTAAGCAGGCACGTGAGTCCGCTGAGCTGTTTGGCTGGCCCTTGCTCTCTAACTTTTGAAGCAGGCCCAGGGGAACCCCTATAGCAAGAGGGTTCCACTGCTCTGTTCTGCAAATTGCTGTACTCCCTGGCCCCTAGCTATAAGGCCCTGCTTCCTTGGCAGTGAGTTGGAAGAAAGTCCTGGTTGGACTGGATATGTAGCTGTTGTCCTGCATTTGGACTGTTTCTAGGGCCAGTCAGAGGTGTCTGGCAGGATAGAAAAGAGGATGAAGTCAGTGCCCGGATGTTCTCTCCCTCCTCAGTAGAAGGTATGGGTCTGCGAAGGAGTGAACTTCATGCAGAGCATAGCACCAGGTTCTGGCGGGGCTGTAGGGGCCAGGAGTCCCTAACCTAAGGCAGGGTTTTCACAAAGAATCAGGCGGCGGCCGGGGAGATGGCTCAGTGGAATAAGTGCTTCCCTGGCAAGCGTAAGGGCCTGAGTTCAATTCCTGGTTCCTCAAAAAAAAAAAAAAAAAGAATCAGGCGGAAGTAGGATTGGTAATATAATGATAAGCTATAAAGTGTCAAGCAGGAGGTATAAAGCTCAGAGAGGCTCGTTGGTAGTGAAAATCAGAGCCAGATCTTGGTTCTTCGGACCTCTATCACTATCTGGGGACAGAGTACCAAATATACCTCTCCTGTGGTGAAAGCCCCTTGGGGCCTTGAAGGAGTCAGCCACCCCTACCCCAACGCATGCCTTGCTAGAAGGGTGACCCCACTCTTCCCTGCAGGTGTCAGCTGACTCCAGTGCATCCATGAACTCTGGGGTTCTTCTGGTCCGGCCCTCTCGTCTCTCCTCCAGTGGGACCCCTATGCTAGCTGGAGTCTCTGAATATGAGCTTCCTGAAGACCCCCGATGGGAGCTGCCCCGGGACAGGTACCACTCTAATGCCCAGCTTTCTGAGGATTCCCCTGGGTGGTTCTGATGGCAGAAATTGTGTATATTGCTGCTCTTGGAGGTGCATGAGATTCTTCCAGAAATACTCCTGTCTGCTTTCTGCTCTCAGTTGGGCAAAACAGAGAGGTGGCAGTGGGGTCCTGTGAAGGTGTGATCTTCATCAGCTCCAACTTACAGCATTCTGTTTCCCTCCCAAGACTGGTCTTAGGAAAACCCCTGGGAGAGGGCTGCTTTGGGCAGGTGGTGCTGGCGGAAGCCATTGGGCTGGACAAGGACAAACCCAACCGCGTGACCAAAGTGGCTGTGAAGATGTTGAAATGTAAGTGATACTTTTGTCCTCGCACAGCAGCCCTTCCCTTCTGCACAGTCTGGGAGTAACAGGGCCTTGTGCACCCAGAATTGCTGCAGTCTCACTTGGGCTGTGCTCTAATGCTCCCTCTACACCCCATGACTAGCGGCCCTGCACTCCCACATAGGCAGCAGTCCCTCCCAAGGAGGGAGTAAGGGCTTAGAGGAACAAGAGCCGGAAAAAGGTCCCCTCGAGCACACTCCAGCCACTCCGCTTCACTGTCCTCCTATGTCCTCCCTCTCACAATGTCTGAGCCTCACCCCTTTCTGGTTTGCATGTGAACGAAGCTGATGCAACAGAGAAGGATCTGTCTGACCTGATCTCTGAGATGGAGATGATGAAGATGATTGGAAAGCACAAAAACATCATCAACCTGCTGGGGGCATGTACACAGGATGGTAGGCAGTGGCTGGCTGGCTCCCCTGCTGGGCGCGTCAACCTTGGGTAGCGAGACTGGGACTCAGCTGCCCCAGGGAGGGGATTGGGAAGAGGTGCCGGTTTAACAGTGCCAAGGTGCTTCTCGGGTCTGGGCTGGCGTCCTGTGAATGCTGATCTGAGAATATAGGCACCAAGATTCATAGGTAGTGTGGAGATGCAAACAAGAAAGTGACAGTGGCCTGCTGGGCTTCCATGTCCAACTTGGTTTGGAAACTTTCTGGATTGTGCAGGAAAGAATGTATCTGACTTCCTGTGGTGTAGAAAGACTCTGATCCTGTCCAGTAGTTGAAGGAGAAGGACAGGACCAGGGCTCACGCAAATGGGATGACAGGGAAAACCACACCTGCTCACCTGCTGCTCCTCCTCTCTGTGCTAACAGGGCCTCTGTATGTCATCGTGGAGTATGCCTCCAAGGGCAACCTACGGGAGTACCTGCAGGCCCGACGGCCCCCGGGGCTGGAATACTGTTACAACCCCAGCCACAACCCGGAGGAGCAGCTCTCCTCCAAGGACCTGGTATCCTGTGCTTACCAGGTGGCCCGGGGCATGGAATATCTTGCCTCTAAGAAGGTATGGAACCTGAGTCTACCACTGTGAGATCAGCGTAGGACTGAGCTCCTAGTACCCCAGTTAGATACTTTCCATCCTCCAGGACAGTGGTGCAGCTGTAGTGAGCTCTAGTCCCAGAGTTGTCTTAAGGCTTTTGAGGACCTCAGACAGGACAGCTAGTATAGTCTAGAGGCAGCAGCCTTGGAGCCAGACTGAAGTCTGTTCAGCTCTGTACTCTACCACTTTGCAATAGTTATGACTTCAGATAACTATTTCTTCAAATATAAAGTAAGAATCATTAAGAAGACAAGATAGCCACATGTGTGCAAGTGTTAAAGATAGTTCTTGGTGCATGGCAGCAGTGGCTTTGCTTGAGCCCCAACCCAGTGTGCTGTGCTGTGCTGAGGGGACAGGCTTGCAACTGGTACCAGGCAGACCAAACGTGAGCTTTATGGTGAAAATCCAAAAGCTTGGAGCTGGGGGGACCTGTAAGGAGGCTTTCCTGAGAGCTTCCAAAGCCTGGAGCTGCAGGTGTTCAGAGTAGAAGGGAGAGACTGTTGGGAAGGTCAGTGGTGTGCCCACTGTGCAAGGTTGCTGCTCTGCTCTGGGCTGCAGAATGTGCGGGTGGCTGGGGGCACAGATCATGAGAAGCAGCATGCAGTTCAGTGCCAGCACCATCCCCCATCCCCCTGCAGTGCATCCACCGAGATCTGGCCGCCAGGAATGTCCTGGTGACAGAGGACAATGTGATGAAGATCGCAGACTTCGGCCTGGCCCGAGACATTCATCACATCGACTACTATAAGAAGACGACCAATGTACGTGCCGGCTGGATGTGTCCCTGCGGAGGAGCCCCTCCACCAACCCTGCCACGTAGATGCCTGCTATAGCCCAGCTAGATTGTTCTCTGGGTGGGAGGATGGGCTGAAGATAGGTGTCACTCTCTCTCTCTCTCTCTCTCTCTCTCTCTCTCTGCCTGAACCCTACTTGTCCCTTCTCTGCCTTGAGATGTCCTATGTTGTTCACAGGGCCGGCTGCCAGTAAAGTGGATGGCACCTGAGGCACTATTTGACCGGATTTATACCCACCAGAGTGATGTGTGAGTCTGAAATAAGGAATCTCGGAGGATATGTGAGAAAGGGTTTCAGCTGGCTTCTGCATTCCAAGATGGATGGAGATGAATGAGTGTGTCCCTCCATCTCAGAGGGAGGAACCCTGACATGCACTTGCTGTGCTGCACATGTTGAGAAGGCAGCCTGAGCCTTCCCTGGCTGGTGCTCCCCTGGGAAGGAAGGGGTGATGGGAGAGTGGGTGGCCTCCACTGTACCCTGAGTTGAGCTTTTGTGCTTATCCATAGGTGGTCTTTTGGGGTCCTCCTGTGGGAAATCTTCACACTGGGTGGCTCCCCATATCCTGGGGTGCCTGTGGAGGAGCTTTTCAAGCTGCTGAAGGAGGGTCATCGGATGGACAAGCCCAGTAACTGCACCAATGAGCTGTAAGCTGGGGACTACACCTGAGGGCCCAAGCCAGGGCCAGGGAGGAGAGGGCTGGGCAACCCGAGGACATGGTGTGGCCTTCCCAGGCCACCCTCCACACCACTGTGTTGTGTGCAGGTACATGATGATGCGGGACTGCTGGCATGCAGTGCCCTCTCAGAGACCTACCTTCAAGCAGTTGGTGGAAGACCTGGACCGCATTGTGGCCTTGACCTCCAACCAGGTAAGGATGCTGGACCACTACGTCTCACATGAGTGACTCTTGGTGAACGCCCAGCCCAACACCTCTGCTCACCTTCACAGGAGTATCTGGACCTGTCAATGCCCCTGGACCAGTACTCACCCGGCTTTCCTGACACCCGAAGCTCCACCTGCTCCTCAGGAGAGGATTCTGTCTTTTCTCATGAGCCGTTGCCAGAGGAGCCGTGTCTGCCCCGACACCCAACCCAGCTTGCCAATGGTGGACTCAAAAGGCGCTGACCACCCGCCCATTCCTTCCCAGACCCTGTTACTGACTGTATTCTTCATCCACGCTCCCTGCCGGACTCACTGCCTGTCCCCATGCCCCTTCGTACTGGCAGGAGCCAGCTGCCCATCAACCTTCCTGTGTGGCCTGCCTTCCCTCTGCAGGGCTCCCCTCTTCGTTGTCCTACTCTCTACTTGTGAAAGAGGAGCAAAGAGGCGGGCACTGGCCAGGGGCCACTTCTTTCCCCCCATGTCGGACCAAGGCCCCTCCCTGACCCAGCACTATCTGGAAGGTTGGGTGGTGGGCAGGCACAGGGCGAGAGCGTCCTGAGTTCTGGTACTGGTTCTGTGATTCACCTTAGCCGTCAGCCCCTTGCATTCTGGTGGCAGGTGCCTTGTCCTCAGGGCTACTAGAGTAGGAGGTCACTGCTTTGGGCCTCAACTGAAGGTGAATTCTGCCCCAGGTGGATGGTGCCAGTGGCTTATTCCGATACTAACTCGCTTTGCTGACCAAATACCTGGTACCAGAAGATGGTGGGGCAAAGACTGGGAGCAGCAAGGTGGCCCTGGGGCTCAGCCCTGAACTGGGGCTTTGTACATAGCTATGAAGAAAACACAAAGTGTATAAATCTGAGTATATATTTACATGTCTTTTTAAAAGGGTCATTACCAGAGATTTACCCATTGGGTAAGATGCTCCTGGTGGCTTGGAGGCATCAGTTGCTCTATATATTAAAAACAAAAAAGAAAAAAAAAAGGAAAATGTTTTTAAAAAGGTCATATATTTTTTGCTACTTTTGCTGTTTTATTTTTTTAAATTATGTTCTAAACCTATTTTCAGTTTAGGTCCCTCAATAAAAATTGCTGCTGCTTCATTTTTATACGGGCTGTGTGAAAAGGGAGCAGACATCCCCTGGAGAGGAGGGAGGCCAAGGCCCATGGGCTGCCTGTCCAGCAGGCACTGCTCATTCTTGCAGTTTCCTTGTCATCTTGTCTCCTAGGTTACACACCCTGACCACCGTGACAAACCTCCCACCTCTCTAAAGCTTTTGGGAAGAAAGGAACAGACACATCCACGACATGGGCAGGAACCTTCTATCTGTGTCCTAGAGCACTGGGCACAGAGCCAAGGCCCAGCAACCCCCACTGCAGACTTTCCTCACAGCAAGGGAGGGAGGGGCCCTGGGGTAGCCCAGCGGGAGGGAGCACTGAAGGGATGAGGAGGCTGCACTCAGTCCCAGGCCATGTCTGCCCTCCCTGTGGGTGAAGTGGCCTGTGGCAAGTGACAGCAAACTTGTTGCCCAAGGCTAGCTCTGCATTTAGGTCCCCAGTTTTATCTTTCCCCAACCTGATTTGTTCATTACCCTCCCCCAAGCCATTCTTCCTACACTTCTTGGGTCTGTGTCACAGATCTTGGCTTCCTGTAGTTTTTCCTGTACAGACTCCACCCTAGGCCTGTTTCTTTATTTTTTCACTGCTTGGAAACTTCCGCCACCTGCTGGTTATCTGTCCTCACCAAGTGATTTTGGCTCCTTGGCACCTTACTGTTCAACCTATTCAGCCTGTCCTTACAGCTTCCTTTCTGCTGGCTACAGACAGCCCCATGTGCTTTCATTGCTGTGGCAAAGTGGGATTGCTGCTTTACATTTTCCTTTCTGAGCTGCATAGGTTTTGGCAGCTGCAGTATTCATCACTATTGTAAAATTCTGCTTTTCTCTCTAAATATGCAACTGTCAACATATTATAATTTCTGTTTGTATTTAAAGACGGTACAATTTGGTGAGCAGAGCCAGGAATTAATTCATCTCTTAAAATAACTTAATTCAAGACTGCACAGTAGTGTCTTTTGTTGTGAAACAGTGATCATTTTTGCCTCAGCCCTGCTTTGGTATGTATGAATGGCTGCAGGGTCTATGAAGGGTTTCGCGTGCATTCAAGAGAGGTACGAGAGAAACAAGGCACCATTATAACAGTGACGTCATTACTGTTACTACTCAAATCACCCACAGATTTCCCCAGAGACTGAGCTGGCTGTCAAATAAAAGATAGTAAAATTGACCTAAGAGAAAATGAAATGGCTATTTTACTTAGATGACCAGATAAGGTCTCTTGGGAAAAGGAGTCCAGTTTACCTAATAAGGATTGTGCTATTAAAGCCCTGAATGTGTCTGGCTTCCTCAGGGTTAAAAGATTAGGTCCTGGGATCACCACAGCACTAATCAATGCTGCCTTCCTTAATTGCCAGGGGCTGGAGATCATCAGTCCCTGGGCACTCCTAATGTAATATATTGATCTCAGGTAAGTAAGATTGAACATGAGATGCAGCAAGAAACTTATCTTAATGGTAATGAAATCACAGTGCTTATATCAGGAACCACTGGGTGGAGCCACTGAGCTAAAGCTCTATTAGTCTTAAGATTGTCTGCTTGGAAGCAATACCCAACCTTAGCTGTGGGCATGCATACTGATGGGGGTGGTTATTTATCTTAGGTTTAGCATTATAGACCACTGCTTTACTGGATATTGCTCTCCCCCACCCTTATACTTGAGATTGAACCTGGGCCTAGACATGTTAGGGAAGTGCCCTACCACTGAGCTACAGCCCCATCTCTCACCCATATGACTTAATACAGAACTAGACATGTCATATGTCTATAATCCTAGTACTTGGGAGGCTGAGGCAGGAGGATTGTTGAAGTTAGGGCCAGCCCAGGCTATGCAGAGAGACGGTTGGGTTGTTTGTTTTTTGGCGGAACCGGGGATTGAACTCAGGCCCTTTTCCTTGCCAGGGAAGTGCTTATTCCACTGAGCGATCTCCCCAGCCCTATAGAGACCCTGTCTTTAAAAAAACAAAAAAACCTAGCCAGGTAAAGTAGAGCCTATCTCCGTCACTGTCCTCCCTCATACCCCAGCAGAATTCTATGTAACAGATAGGCCAAGTGTAACATCACTGCAGTTTTGTGTTGAAGAATCCTGAAATCCAAGCCAGGGAGGTTATTAGCAGCTGGTAGAGCCAAGGCATCTGCAAGGAAGGACAGAGCAGGGGCGGGGAAAGGAGAAAGCTTCAAAGCAAACCAGCTTGGCCTCCCAGTCTCAGCTGATGAGAGCCAGGAAGGGGTGGGATCAGCCAAGGCCCAGATGTCAAGGCTCCATCTGGGTCATTTCCTCTTGGTTGCACTTAACGGTATCCTGAGCCATCTTTACAGCTCTGCCTCCCAGATGAGTTGGCACACAGATGTGGTTTCATGATTACACTGCTGACCAGAGGTTCAGCTGTCTCTTGACTCCACAAGGGCCAGTGGTTGTTGGAGTTCGCTTGCAAGGGCCAAAGCTCTGCACTGGTCATGGTGGTAGCTAGAAGTCGGCCTCAGTGGAAGTATTTACTTAACTGGGATCTGTAGGCACTATAAATGGAGCTGTTTTTCTTCAAATGATCAGCCATTTACCAAAGCACCATCAGCTAGGTTTCAGCATGGGATTAGAACAAGCTCTGACAGCCAAGCAACCAAAGTGACAGAACAAAGAAACATCCATGACTCCGAGGGTCAAGTATTGTCATGACAATGGGGAGAGAGGTGTCCCAATGTGGTGCTTAGATGTTGGCAAAAACAGGAAGGCCAACTGGGGACAAAAGTGACCCCAGGCCTTTGGCCTAACCATTCCCCTTCTGCTCATAGGGAAGGCCCAGAAAAACTAAGACTGTTCAACAGCACGTGCAGCTTGCTCAGCCAGAACAGGACTAGACCAGTTAAACTAGTAAATCCCTCTCATTTAACACCTGAAAGGTGGACTGACTGACGCCCATCATTTTAAAGCTGAGATTTTATCAGGAAATCACCCAACATGGCCAATGGCAGATCCATGAAACCCATCTGCCGAGTACAGCTGTCCCCATGAAAAGGCTTATCCTCTCATGGAGAAACCTGAGTGCTTAAAGTGCATGGTCTTGCAGTGAAGCAATGGTGACATTTCTCACCAAGGTGATTCCAGGCAGAGCAGGTGTGGACTTCTATTTTACCTCTCAGAGCAAGAGGAGAAAGCTCTTGTCAGGTGGATGCAACCGGTCCAGTTCTATATGACTTTACTACCCTATGACTAATAGTCTTTGTGAAAGAAAAGCTGACCAGAAAAACACATCTAGCACAAATAAATGGTTAAGTCTTAAACCCTTAATTATGTTTCCTAGCAAAATGGTGGCTAATGAAAGCCATCTGTGCTAAACAGTGGCTACCTCCCAGATTCCGGCAGGCTCTCTGGCCCCAGAGGGAAAAGTCTACTGGAGCAGCTATGTAGCTGCCAGGCCTCTGTGACTGCCAATCTGTAACTTGCCATTTTCTCTTCTAAGCCCCTTTTCCATTCTTCATACCCAGGAAGAACCTTCCTGAAAAGATTTTTTTTTAATTTTATTTGTGTGTGTGTGTGTGTGTGTGTGTGTGTGTGTGTGTGGCCAGC
>NDGM011038913.1:3877-19663 GCA_002564305.1 Octomys mimax | reverse complement strand
TTTTTTTTTGAGGAAAGCTGTAACTTACACTAACTATACCACTATTGGCATATAGTATTATTTTAATATCATTTCATTACCCATAAAATTGGAGGAAGAAGCCCCAAGGAAAAGAGATATTCACACAAAATTATGGACATTAGGAAAGTATTATGTTTAGTACCTGGGGAAAGGAGAGAAACTAGCATTTATTACCATTACTCTGAAAGTAATTGATTCCTCAGCCTCGAGAGAATGTTCTTTCTATATTGATTGGACTTTTACTACAGTAAGAAATGAAAAATACTTTCCTACCAACTGGTTGTGAATTGTGTCCCAGAAATGCCTTGGTTGTTGGAAAAGTCAATGATATGTGCCATTGTCACATGATGTGACTCACAGGTACTTTTCTGATCCTCACTCCTGAACTGAGGGTCTGTCACAGGGCAGAAAAGAGAAGGGAGCAACTGTGCTCCTCTAATGGTGCAGTATTCTTGGAAACATGTCCAATGAACTTCTCTTTGACTTTTGTTTCTTTCATGTATTCCTTATACTGAATATATCAACTGTCTTTTAATAGAATCATGTAATTACTTCAACTGGTTGAATTTTAGAAATGAATTATAAAAGAGCTTATCACATTGCCTTTAAACATAAATTTTTCCTTGAATTCTTGATTCAATGTGCAAATTTAAAACTGATTTTTAAGATATAGAGTTTAGAGAAAGCAAATATTAAAACTTAAGCTGATAAACTACTAAACGTTGCTGAAAACTATAGTATAGTATTATTTTATGAAAATATCAATTATAAAGAATTGTAAAACTAAAAATAAGGTCTTTTTAAGAAATTATAAATTGAATTTTCTACCTAAGTAATGAAATATTCCATCTTTAAAAAGTGAAATACTACAACTGTGACATTGTTGGGATTTTTAATGCTGTGCATCAAATCATAGAAGTTAGAGCTCACACCCTGAGAGTCTAGATTTAGTACAAGGTAGCAGTGAGGTTCTTTTAATGAGAAAAATCATAATAATGCAATGAAAAAGATGAAGAAAGCCCTTTGACATTTCTGCCTCAAATAGAAAAATAAAAAGTAAAAAATCTTCAGTTGAATTTAAAATTTGCTTGTTTACAGGTCTTCAAAGTATAACATTTCTAAGTATAAGTACTTTCACTTTTATCAATAACTTCATTGAATTACTACTTAAAAAATAAAGATATGTTTTAAAAAAGAGAAATCATTCATACTCCTTTAGTCAGCAATTGATATGTTTTACAAAACATGCCAGTAACTTTTGTGGCCAAATGATTTGTTGTAGCTATAGTTCTTGTATGATTCAAATAGGTTAATTCAAATATGATTATAGTATTTCAAATACGATTGTAGTTCAAATACGATTATATCCTTAAAAATCAAAAACAATGTGTTAAGCAACATAACTGATTTAATCTGAAAAGATCAATTTCTCTTTTACTCCAATAAATGTAGAAAATAATGAGAATATTTTAAACAACAACATGTATGTGCTGGGCTCTCCATAGCCACAAGCTCCACATCCGTGGGGTCAACCATCTCTGGCTCATAATCTCTTGAGGGACAAAAATGTCATTCCTAATAAAAACAAATGAACTTTTTCTTGTCATTCCATAAAAATATATTATAACCACTGCACACATAGCATTTTCTTTGTGTTAGTTATTATAAGCAATCTGGAGACGTTTTGGAATGATGTGCACAAATTAGATACAAATATGGTGCCATTTGATATGCATCAATCGAGCATTCACGGATTCTGACATACATAGGAGGTCTTGCAATTAATCCCCAGTGAGGACCCAGGGATGACTGTACATATTCAACTGGATTTAGCACAACTAACTCACACAATTATTTGAAACTACAAGATTTTCAGACTTGACCACAAGGAGAAAGTGGACTGAGACACTTACTGTCCCTAAGCTGTCTCCATGTGTTCCACGTTCTAGTGGATCCTTGGTGTTTGGTCTGCAAGTGAGTGCAAGCTATGATGTGCCCTCTGCCACATGTTCCCCACAGAGATGCCCAGAGGTGTTTTCTGGGTGGAAAAGCCTGTCCCTTCCGCTGAAGACTGATGTGTTAGTTCCACTATTAAAATACTTGTAATACACATATAATCAGTGTTATGATTTACATTTTTAAAAAAGCCTCAACCTTCATTCCACACTGGGTATCTTTATTGGTTATTCTAAACTGCTCTATGTTGGGGGGAGGAAGGCAGGCAGGCAGACAGACAGGCAGAAAGGG
The DNA here is from genome assembly GCA_002564305.1 of Octomys mimax. Classification (NCBI taxonomy): domain Eukaryota; kingdom Metazoa; phylum Chordata; class Mammalia; order Rodentia; family Octodontidae; genus Octomys; species Octomys mimax. The sequence goes on along the minus strand of NDGM011038913.1, from coordinate 17,395 downwards.
AGTTGCATATTTCTCAAAATCCTGCACAGTTTCACAGCTGGTGACCTTACGCTGGTTCGGAAGTCTAAGGAATGTCAGGGTCAGGACTGGATATGCCCTGTCTTCTCTCTCCTTTTAGTGCTTCCTTCCTGGCATGGTGACACAATGCCTAGAACTGGCTGGAAGGTTCTCAAAACTCAAAGGACTTAAAGTACTTTTTGTCAGCTGTTTTCCTCTACAAACTGTGTACATTATTTGAAATCAAATCGGATATGTTCACTGTCCTATCTGAGAAGAGGCTTTTTGCACAAAAAGTGTGAGAAAGAAAAGAAGATTGTGTAAAAGCACCATGTGCAGGTAGAGAACACCCTGCCCTGCCAGCGCTGGCCAGAGCAAAGAAGACCGGAGGGCTATGGTGTGAGGCAACGTTGCCTGGCACAGTGAAGGAAAAGGCCTCCACAGAATTTTAAATGTTGTGTTTTTAATTTTAAAAGACTTGTTTTTTTTCTCTCGCTCTCTCTCGTTCTCCCACTGCTTCAGCTGTTGCTATAGTTTCTCTAAAATGCTGGACATAGTTGTCTCAGACTATAGTTCCATTGCAGTAAGAAAAATGTTGATGCTGAAATGGGGACATTCCTGACCCTGGTGGGCAGTAGTGCTCACACTCCTCTTTTCTATTTACAGGCTATCCGGTTTGATCCAGAAACCCACCTGCCCACTATTACTGACACGTGTACAGGCTGTACTCTCTGTCTCAGTGTCTGCCCTATTATCGACTGCATCAAAATGGTTTCCAGGACAACACCTTATGAACCAAAGAGAGGCTTACCCTTAGCTGTGAAGCCAGTTTGTTAAGGTGATTTGCAAGACAGTTGCTGTGAACTTTGATGTCACCTCCATAGGCTTATCTTTTAAAATTGTGATCGTTAGGTTCTTTCCAAATTAAAGATATGTAAAATTCCTAAAAAGATTTCTGGATTTAAAAACATGCATAGTGCCAGTGACCAATTATTGGTCATAAAATGAAATAATTCTTTTCTTAGGATCACTGTTAAATTACTGGGAGCAGTTAATTGGATGTTCGCCGTCAGTTGTCTATTGTGAAAAATTAACTTTTTCATGGCAATTAGTGTGACAATTTCCAAATTGCCCAATATTGTGCTCCATCTTTAATTTCTAATTGTAAGCAAAATTAAGTATTTTGAAACAAAGTACACCTCAGCATACCAGAAAGTGTTTCCAAGGAAACATTTTATAATTAAAAATTACCTGTAGTTTTTATACTGTTCCTAGAAAATGTAATTCACCCCACAGAGTATGAATGAAGAAAATCAAATAATTATTTAGTGAGACAGGCAAACAAAGGCCAAAAAAGGGTTTGTAGGTCTGTATGAAGGGCTGTTCATCGAAATGGCTTCTTTTGGGGACTGGATGCTAAAAGTAATAAACATTATTTATCACTCATGCCTGAAATACCTGTCCAAACTGCTCACCAATGGGCCACACATTTTTCTTTAAATATTGAGATTATGCTCCTAGTGAAATAAGATGCTAGGGTGCAGCTCTGGTTAATGCCGCTCTTCCCCTGTGCTCTGAGCTGCTCTTTGCTTTTAATAGTAACTTTCATGATTACAGCAATTAATGTTCAAACAAAGCCCAAATTACACGGTGCTGAGTCATGTACTTCATTATTCAAGAATAAAAAATATAGTATTGGTAAAATAGATGCAATGTACAAAACCAGTTTGACTACTTTTCTATTTTAGTGTTTGTGATTAATGTCAAAAGTAATGGAATAAATATCTATATTTTTCTGATATTGATAATATTTTCTGCTTCTCTATTTTCATAATCAATAGCACTGTTAAATTCATGTATCTCTTCATGGAATATTTTTAATTGAATCCAAATAAAATCTGAAAGTAATCTGCAGTGTATTTCTACAACAAATGCAAGATCTAGAAATGCTGTTTACCACGAAATTTGTATGATTTAATAATATCAAATAAAAAAAAACTTAAGGCATTTTAAATATGGTCTTTTTCTTTCTTTGCAAATACAACCTCATGTCAGTGATTTAGATTTTAAGGTAGAACAGATTTTGGTTGGTCCTACAGTGAATTCTACACAAATGCATATTAATTCAAATCTAATGAGAGGGATGGCAGAGTATTCTTCAAATGTTTCATTTCCTGTCCATCTTACACTCTTTCTCTATTGAATCCAAACACTCCGTCAAAATGTATCTTGCACAGGAAACAAGTCAGATGTTTTTTCTGTAACAGTCAATGGCAAAATCAAGTGGGAGATATCTCTCTGTCTGAAGGTGTCATCCTGATTCTAGGAGACATTCATCACTTAATATTGCTCCTTAGTGAGGTCTGTGATATTCACGTCTCATACAAGATCCTTTGCACCATCGCCATGGGGAGGGATCAGAGCTTTCAGAGGTAGTAGCACTTAGCAAAGACTTCCAGTGTTCTGGAAAAGAAATTTTCCCAAGCTCCATGGATGCCATCGTGATGCATCATTCCTGTTTGGTTCTAAGAGAATTTGGCCTTGGACTTCATCCACCCTCTGGATTTTATGAATGACCTCCCGTGACATGACTGAGTCCTCCTCAAAGCCCTGGCTGCAAGGCAGAGACTCTGCAGAAAAATAAGAAAAAGTATGGCTCTTGCATTCTTTTATCTGAGAGGAAACAGTGCTTTATCTCTTTTTCCAAACCACTTGGGGACAAGTAGGAGTGACCAAGGCCTTGAATGAAGAAGGCCATGCAAAATTTTTTTTTTTTTTCAGAACCAGGGATTGAACTCAGGCCCTTGTGCTTGCCAGGCAAATGCTTATTCTACTGAGCTATCTCCCCAGCCCCAAATTCTGATTTTATACTAGTTTTTTTTTTCATACATATTTCCTTATATTGTGTTTACTTGTTACTTTGCACTAAAAAGATTTTCTTAATCCATGGCACTCATAGAGTACAGCTCAATTTTGCCTGTGCGGCCTGCAGACATGCTCAGAATAGGAAGGAAAACAATCACATTCCTCCCAGCAAAAGACTATGTCCCATGGCTTTCACACAAGTGTGCCCTGGCTGGGACCCAAGACCAGACTAGATAATGCAGTGCATGAGCATTTCCTACCTAACCTCTAAGACACTGCAGAATGTTCTGCTGTGCGGTAGTTAGTTTCATGCATAGACTCAGCTGGACCTCCGTACCCAGATAGTTTATGAAGTGTTAGTCTAAATGTTTCTGTAGGGTGGTTTAGATCACGATTTATATTTAAGTTGGTAGAATCTTAAGTAAACTGCCTCCCTAATGTGTGTAGCCATCATTCAATCAGCAGAAGGCCTGACTAGATCAAAGGTTGTCCTTCCTCAAGGAAGGAACTCTCCCTCATACACCTTCAAACCCCACTGGCTCTTCCTGGTTCCTCATCAGACTGGCTTTGGATTTGAACCATAATTTTCTCCTGAGTCTCCAACCTGCTGACCCACACTGTCAAATGTCAAACTCGCAAAGCTTCTGCAATTGTATAAGCCAACTCCTCAGAATTTCCTAATTAATTAAATTCTACTGGTTCCATTTCTCTGGAGAATCTTGACCAACGCAACACTATTATTTCATCTGAGTGTTACAAGGATCAAAGGTAGTTGCTATCATTTTTGTCCAATGAGTGAAGACATCAGCGCTTATAGATCTAAGTAACTTTTTGAAGATCACATAGATAAGTGTGCTTTAGATGTCCTTGGTTATGTCCAATATACCATCTGCCTTTCTTCTCTTGTTCATTTAGCCATTCATTCAACAAATATTTATCACATTTCTACTACATACCAAGTACTTGACTAGAGCTGATAGTGTAAACCCAAATAAACAATGTTCCTTGTCTTAATTAGTTTCAGTTGCTAAATAAAAATGCCATAGAATAAGTGGCTTTGAAAAAATGAATTTTTCACTGTTCCAGAGGCCAAGAAAGTCCAATATCAAAGCTCCAGCTCATTTAGTATCTGGTGATGAACAGTCACCCTGCTCGTAGCTGGCATTTCTCACCATCACCTCACCTATTGTAAAAGGGCAGTAAGGGTTGAATAAGCTCCCTAAGCCAATTTATAAGGGCTCTAATTCACTTAAGATTGCTCCACCTTCATGACCCAATCACCTCCACAAAGCCCTATTTCTTAATTCTATCACCTTAGGAAGTGATCTGCAGCAGCATATGAGTTTGGTGGATACACAAACAGAACATAACACCCCCTAACTACAAGGCACCTAGAGGGCACCAGGGAAATAGGTATATAACAGTTTTATGTCACATGTGGTAAGTGCTGGGAAAGCAGTCGTGAGAGAAGAAGTGTCTAAAGCGTACTCTCTTGACAGGGTGATGATTAAGCCAGGTTTTGAGTTTGTAAAAGAATTTCCTAAATAGGCCATGTGAAAGGGACATCTCAACAGTGAAAATAAGAGAAACAACAGAGGTGTAAAAAGGCTGAAATGTTTAGAAAAATCACCAGAGCTTGGAATTAGCTAGGACTAAAGGTGGTGAAAGGTAGTGAAAAGTAAGGTGGAGGCAAAGGGAGAGAACTGTAGAATGCAGAATGAATTCATTCATTCAAAAATATTAAGTGTCTCAAATATGAATGAGATGGACATGATTCCTGTGTTTACCCAGCTTACGTCTTAGGTGATGACAAAATTCAAGCAAATAAATCAACTTGTCCTTCACTGAGCAGGTAGGTGAGGCCTTGAGGAGAGGAAGGAGCAAACTACATAAAGAAGGGAGAAGAGAAACAAGAGCAAGAGATTAGAGTCATAGTTACTCAAGTTACTAACTTGAGGTCAGACAATAAGAAGCAAGTCCTAAAATCTATACAAACATTGGAGGAAAAGTCATTTTAAAATGTTCCGTGAGATCTCTCCCCCCTCACATACTAAGGTTGCAATGGCCTCTGCTCTTCTGCGCAGACAATTGCCAACACCTGTACCTCCCAGTGGCACTTACATCAATTGTCTGGCCACTTGCTGTATTTATTTCAAGCTCAGATTACAAAATGAAAATAGCTATTTCCTCTACATTTTCTGTTGCCTCCTGATCAATTACAATAGCTAACAGTTTTACCCCTCACACGTACTGGGACTTTCTCCCGCTTTCCTTTGTATGCTAGCCATAGTGCACTCCTATCCACACTGTGCAATGGCCTGGCTCTTGCCCACCATGCGGCCATCGTTCTTCCAGGCACTCTCCTAGGTCACTTGCCAGCGTGAGTGTCCCATACATTCCTCCGTTCCACAGAACTCTTGGTGAGTTTCTTCGTGCATCACACCCTAAAACCAAAGTCAATACCTGTCTCAAAAGGCCCCCCAACTACTCCTGGCTCTAAGCAAAGTAAAAAGATAAAGGCAGTATACATTGCTGCCACGTGAGAGCCTGTGCTCAGAGACAATCAGCCTCAGCTTCTTAATCTGCACAATTGCTGTTAAAGTAATTCATAGCTCTCAAGGTCGTTGTAGGGTAAAATAAAATGACTCAGTGTATCTAATCACCTCAGTGAATACACATTATACTTTTAATTTTGAAAAATAAGGTGTGAAACCTTACAAAGCAATGTTTTGAATATAAATTGTATTGTCTCTTTTATGCACTGTGATTTTAAGATCAAAATGTTTATATCAGATATAGTTATAAATATTACTGGTTCCTTCATTAATAATGGATTAAATAAAATTGTTAATGCAATTCCTTTTAAATATGTTTATACCAGATTTCATTTGGTCAGGTTATACTTTATAGTACATAGAAAAATTTGATAATAATAAACTTCAATAACTAAAATGTTATCAAGTATAATGAGACAAAAGTTTACTTCTTATTAGGTACCCCAGGGACAGACTTGCCACTACAACAAAATAATTTCAAAATTTATGCTGCTTTTGTATAATCCTAAGGAAAAACATTATTTGTAAAAAAACATGACTTATAAAATCTTTTGGGGCCGGGAGATAGCTCAGTAGAATAAGCATTTGCCTGTCAAGCGCAAGGGCCTGAGTTCAATCTCCAGTTCCGGAAANAAAAAAAAAAAAAAAAAAAAAAAAAAACTTTTACATAAATTAGTCTTTTGAAATGTAAAACACATTTTTCTACTACTGTTTTACAATCCAATTGACATGTCAAAATTGCAACATAGAAACAAAACATCTCATTTCACCATGCAAAAATTTGAGCGTGTTAATGTTATTTGTCCTATTTCATAGACAAAGATATTTTCTAGGTTTGTTTTAAAATTTCAGGGCCGGGGAGATGGCTCAGTGAAATAAGCGCTTCCCTGACAAGCGCAAGAACCTGAGTTCAATCCCCGGTTCTGCCAAAACAAAAATAAATAAATAAATAAATAAAATAAAATTTCACTGACCAAAATAAATGCCCAAATTAAAATGCAAATATATCTCATTAATTACACAGTAATTTGGCCATATAGAGGTTATTTGTCCTATTTCATATATTGGGGGTGGGGAAACTCATGACTTTATGTATTTTCCCCACAAGGATAAAATCATCCACTCACTCCCTGCATATCCCAAAACACAAGTTCCCTCTCTTCACTCTCAAAAGCAGCAGCTGATATCAAAATAGCTGGTCGTCTTCTGCATGGACATTAGAATCTGGTTCTTTCCCTTGTCAAGTACATGAACTCAAATATGTAGACTCCAGAACTTTAATTCCTTTTCTATAGAACAAAGGCAATAGTTTAACATTTGAACAAGTTAGAGATAAATCTAATTACCATTAATACTTTTCATGAGCATAGAAATATTAAATACAGTTTTAAAAGACATAAGGCTTCTCTTTGAAATCGACGTTTGATAAATTTGAAGTCAATTGGTCATAGCAGTAACTGGCAGCATAATTTCACATGTTAACACTTGTCACAGAGACCTAGAAGATAGTCCATATATTAGAAATCAAGATTTTAAACTAAAATAACAAGTTCTGCCAAAATAAAATATCCTTATAATAAAATTTACTATATACATATATATTTGATATAATAGAGAAGGTAAAATACAGAGTGGACCCTCGAGGTATGACCAGTCTCATATATGAGCAACATGAGTTATGACCAGAATTTTAGATTTAACTTAACAATCAGTCTTGATGCATGTATGATCCCTATGCCAGTCATTTGTGTAGTTGTAAACAAAGAGTAATAATGCCAGAAAAAAATATATAAGTGTACATAGGCATCGGTCAAAGCCCAGATGCAGGTAATTATGGATGTGATTTTTGGTCAGTGCTTTGTCTAATCACTACAATTACTGATCCCAAAATGGTCCCCTAAAAAGCTAGAAGAGAAGCTAAGGAAAGAAGAGAAGGTCAATAAAAAAAAAGTGGAGGGGCTGGGGAGATGGCTCAGTAGAATAAGTGCTTCCCTGGCAAGTTCAATCCTTGGTTCCACCAAAAATTAAAAAAAAAAAAAAAAGAAGAGAAGGTCTAGAAAACAACTGCCATCAAAAAGAAGAAAATTGTGAAATATGGCAGTGGCATTTGTGTGACCAGTTTCACTAAATGTACAGCCTGTTGAAGTCCACCATCTCCACAACCTAACAAAGAAAAGATTTGTATAAGGTGGCTAATGTGGATAAATGTGTTACTCATTGTACACAAGAGAGATTTTGAAAGTTGTGTAAAAGAGCCCAAGCCTTCAGTTGACACTGTGGTTTGTGACATCTTCACTATATCCGAGTCCACAGGCTTGCAGGTAGACAGTGGTGATGTTGAGGAGCCGGTGGAGGAGCACTCAGAGGAATTATCATCTACAAAGGAATTTTAGTAACTCCTGGCTAAGCAACAGATGACAGCAACTGAAGAGCTTTCTGAGGAGGAGAGGGGATATCAACAGTCAGGGCAGCAAAGTTCTTCTCAAATAAAGGAAATCATGAAGAAGCAGACAGAGCAACAAACATTTATACAGAAGACCAACAGTCATGTTTTGTGTAGGTGTCCCCCCAAAGTCATGCAGTCAATGGGGCAGCTTCTAGAGTTTGTGATTAATTCATGACCCAATGCTAAGATTATAGGTGTGAGAGCCACACCTGCCCCTGGGATGGACAGCCTAATTACAATATAAGGAGGGGAGAGAGGCATGCTGGCGCCTGCTCCTCCCTTTGCTTTTTGCTGTTTTCCTGCCACCATGAACTGATGCCCTCTTCCATGTGCCGCTCTGCCTTGGAGCCAGCTGAGTATGGACTGAAATCTCCACTAGCTGTGAACTAAATAAACCTTTCCTTCCTTAATTTTGGTTGCCAGATATTTTGTCCCATCAATGAGAGAAAAGTAACCGAGACACCCACCCAGACAGAGGAAAAGCCAATTGTGCACTCACTCACTCAGTGACAATGTCAGGTCATTCTACAGAACAGTGTTAGAGAACAGACAGAAACAAACAACCTTAGACTATTTTTTAGATTTGACAAGGTTGAGACTTGGTGGGCAGAAGTAGTTCCTAGTGGGCTGCAGATGCTCCTACAGAGAAAAAGGACAGAGCAAGATTTCCAATGTTCTTGTGGCAGGGAATGCTCCTTCCAAACAACAACCACCCTCCCGTTCACCTTCCCTTCCTGAAAGCCAAAGACATCAACTTTCATGGTGAGTACAGTATGAAATTGTTGTTTCCGGTAAACTAGGCTCATTCTCTAACATTTTGGAGAGCACATTAGGAAAATAGTTGGTGTTTCTGGTGAATTACACACATTATATTAGTTAAGGGGTGCTTTGGGAGGTTTGGAATGTATAGTGGGTAGTTCCATTACTTCTTTTGGGAAAATAGTCTTGATTTACCACTAACTTGAGTTACAACCAGCTCCCCTGAAATGAACTGAGTTTGCAAGTCAAGGGTTCACTGTAATCATATAAAATATATTTATATATTCAGAGTATTAATATATATTCCTACAGAAATAAAATATAAGTAAATATACAGTTATCCTATTTTACCTTTTCAATTGTGTGAGCGAGGTATTTCTATTTGTTGGAGAGTGAACAAATTAAAAGAGAAAGCAGGTAAGTGACTCACCTAAATTGCTATGTTTAACTGGAACTGACATGCTCATTTGGAAAGGTAGCTCAGTAGACTTGATTTTCAGGCTACACCCTCTTTGTCAGATCATTTTCTGAGTATTATATAATTTACTCAAGCATAGAGATTTGGAGATGTATTGTTCACTTCTGCTTGGGCCTAGGTTATCAGTAAATGCCCTGATAAACTCACAGAATAATTTTGTCTGAACATTACTGCCTTTAGAAATGAGTTTACTACCTGGCAGAATCTGGTCAACTTCCATCCCATGAGTTAATCCAATTAACAGGAAAGCCATTAGACACACTATTATCTACCCAAAGCCGTAACATTTTCCTCTTCCCGCAGATGCACACAATTCAGCCAACTGCTCACCAAGTAAAAATTTGGACCAGATCCTTAATGGTTCTGAGTGATTCATGTTTTCTATAGCTCTTCTATTAATTAATATGGCACCTATGTTATGAAGTATGTATTTCATCTTTAAATTCTAAAATTAAAGATAGCATCTTCAAATCACACAGTCCCATTAGTCCTGGAAGCATGTGTGGCTGGCTGTCTCGTTGAGGTCTCTGAGCATTAGGTTTCATTAACTGGCTTAGGGCTTTTGTAAACTCTGATATTATCTTTCCTGAGTATTGCTCATGTTTAATATGCTTATAATATGTACTATAAACTGCTATTCCATGAAAGAATCCAAGTCATTTTGTCACTGGTAAATAGTCTCTAGTAGTGATTTACACTGATTTATGAACCTGGGAAGTTATTTATTTACAGAATTAATGTTGTGCTTTTCTTTGTGTCATTTTCTACATGTTCCAAGAGCACTGTGTGCTCCTGGCTTTCCATAGCTCTGCCTTCTTGAGTCCACTACCATTGATAAACATAAGTTTATACAAAGCTAGAGTTTACAAAGATTTGAATTAACCAACATATTAGTCAAGATTCCCCTCTTTTATGAACAATTTTCCTTAATATTTATTGAACATGTAATCCACCTGCTTATTAACAACACTAATACCTTTTTCTTGGCCTTTTATAAGGCTCCATGAAACCCAGGTACTTGGTCAAAATCAAAGCACCAAATATGTATACATATATACACACACATGAATGTGAATAAACACACACATCTGGTATGTTAAAATTTAAGACTAGTGAAAGGATTAAGATGCTACATTTTTCTTTATCATGTGAGAACCTGAGTGGAAGTTAGAAATTGTTCAACTTGATTCATGTTTTTAGACAAGGGGCTCAAATACTCTTATATCTTCTTTTTTAAGAGCATGGCTTTTGAGTAAAATGAGAAATGAGTGTTTGGGAATCTTGGACAAGACTACAAGAAGCTGGCCATGAATAATTTTACATTTCATTTCTGTTTTTGCAATATTTTACTGACATCTTGCTCCTCCTCTTTATAGGCTAAAGTGTTCTGATAGGCCTTACACTAATGTGTTAGCTTTCCATCACTGTACCAGAGTACCTGAAATAACTGAAAAGAAAGGTCTATTTTTACTCATAATTTTAGAGGTTTCCCTCCATGACCACGTGGGTCCACTGCGTTGGGTCTGTAGCAGCACTGCACATCGTGGCGGAAGTGCATGGCAGATGTTTGCTTACCTAATGGTAGGCAGGAAGCAAAGAGAGAGACACACAAGAAGAAACTGGGTCCCAACATGTTCTCAAAGGTCATGACCCAATAACATATGTTCCCTCAGCCCCACCTCTTAAAAGGTACATCTCTTAATGTCACCAAGCTGGTAGCATATGAGTCTTTGTGGATCATTTCAAAATTCTAACCATAGCAATGACCATATGAGGCTGGGATGGGGCAGGGTTGCTGGGGTAACAGTAATGACAATTCATTTCCTGTTAAACTTAGACTACAAACATGGGTAGTTTTATTGCATCCCACATTCTGGCCAACAATTAAAGCAAATACCAACCCCTTTGTTTGAAATATAAATCTTGACTAATGCTTTAAACCTTTAAAATTTTTCTAAAGACAAGAATGTGGTATATTTTATGTTTGTCTCTAAAAACCATAGTGTAGAATTCTAAGGGCTTAGTAATTTTAGAAACCCTGAAGATCAAATATGTAAATATTGAAAAGAAAAAGTTTATAAATTGCAAATATTTCATCATCCTCGTTTCTCTGAAGTTCAGACCTATATCTTAGAGTTCTTATTGACTATGGATATTCATATGCAATCTCTAAATACAACATGCCTAAAATCAACTCGTTCTATTCCTTACCTTACACTTTCACTTCCTCTACATGTATAACTTCACTCTTCTCCCAGTCCCTCGAGATTTTCACTTACATTTGCAAGAAATTCTTCCTTGTCTTTCCTTTCTGATTCTCTCTTCTTTCCAGCCCAGATCAATCAGGATGTATAATTTCATGTGCCAAGAAATTCAAATCAAACTGGTTTAGAAAAAGAAGAAAATAATTTTATTGCTTTATATAACTGAAAAGCACACAGGTAGAGTTCGCTCAAGTTTTTACTGAGTTCAGAGTCTTCAACAGTGTCCCGCCAGAGCTCAGCGTCCCTTTATGTCTCTATTCTGTTTTCAGTGGCTTTATTCCTTTCTCGTCCTTATTTTTCTGTATGGCAGGCTGACCTACCCCACCACCACTACCAAGTTGTTCCTGCTCTAAACTCCAGAACCTGAAAATATATTGTTAGAGGGCAGAAGGGGTTAAGCTTCAAGACTGAAGTGAAACTGGCCATCAGCTGACTTAAAAACTAGGGAGATAATATAAGATAATAAATTAGGTAAGTCAGATGAGCGTGATGGCAAGAGTTCTTATAAACTGGGCATGGTCGTTGGTACATCTCTGCAATTCCAGCACTCTGGGAAGCTGAAGGAGGAGGATAATAAGTACAAACCAGAGCTGGTTAAAAACAATCTTATAAGGTGTTGTCAACAGGATTTTTGTTTTTGTTTTTGTGCAGGGCCTCACTATGCAGCTCAGAGTCATGATGATCCTCCTGTTTTCAGCCTCCCCAGGGCTGGGATTACAAAAGGTTTTACAAGGGAAACAAAGAGGACACATAATTTATAGACTTATTTTATAATAGTCATGCAGAATCATACACAAAGATAGTACAGGGCGTTAGTCTATACACTAAAGACTTGAGGGATCTAGCTGCAGACCTGGATCCCACGGCAATGTCCTGAATGAGTCCAGCTAGGGACTCACCGCCCGTTACAGTGCCCCCCACAAGCCCAGCTATAGGCCCGCGGCCCACCACAATGTCTCATGCAGGCCTGCTTAATGGATTTGCTCTGGGAAGGCCCAAAGATCAGTGATGGAAGCTAGGAATTCTGTGCCAGGAGGAAGAAGGATCTGTGCTAGCTGGCTGAGGGACCTGCACTGGATCCAGGAGGCGATGCTTGAGGAGCACCTGCAAAGGTAGCACAGCCATCCTGAGCATCAGTGAGGTTCCAAGCTCCTCCTCTGATGATGAGAACAGCCCAGTCAACAGCAGTAATGCCGGTGGGTCACGCTCCCCCGGGAGAACCAACAGCACCAGCAGAACCAAAGGCTCCAAACAGATTCTCTTTTCTTTCCCTCCAGTTCTTTTTTCTGTGTTGTTGGCAACAGTCCACAGATGGATCCTCTATACCCAGCATCACACTACTTCAGTTCAGCTGGGTGCCACTGTTGGTCCCAACAGTTGTCAATCCACCACAGAAGGGAAAGAAGCGAAGAGAATATCAGGGTGATGTGATATGACCTAGACAATGGCCATATCTGGGTTTGGAAATAGAAGTGGGTGACAACTACAGAAAGTGCGCAAGCTCCAGAAACTGAAATGTAGCAAGAAAATGGGCTATTTCCTAGCATGATCTGATTTTAGCCCATAAGTCTCACTCTGACGTACAAAACAGTGAAATAACAAATATTTGTGTTGCATTAAGCCACTTAGTTTGTAATAATTTGTTGTAACAGCAATAGGAAAAAAACACACATTCTACAAAGATCAAGAAAATCCTGTGGCCTCCTGCCTTTCTTTAAGGTCCCTGCTGTTAACCAATTTGGCTAAGTGGATGATGGTTGGGCCAAAAAAAAATTAATTACAATTTGTACCACTTCGTTCTTCCCATCATGTGCAAAGCCCCATCAACTCTACCTGTGAAACAAGTGTTCCCAGGACGACTTCTATTCTCACTGCCCTATTTCAACTCTTTATCTGGGGATTAAAAGAGATTAATTTTAAGATTTGTTCTGCTTCTGTGTTTCAAGAATTTAGTATTTAAGATATGAGGAAAAATACCTAAAGTAGCTACTTACATTATCTCAGGATTAAAAGTGAGCATTTAGGCGCGCAGGGTAAATAGCAGACGACACAGACATGAATGATGAGACTCACAAAAAGTAGAGTCAGATATTTCCCAAAGAAGAAAACAAGAAGATTTTATCTTGTGCGCTCTGTCTGTCTGTCTGTCTGTCT
>NDGM011038901.1:0-10373 GCA_002564305.1 Octomys mimax | reverse complement strand
GGCCAAATAGCTCAGTGGATTAAAGCACCTGCAAGCAGGTGCAGGGGCTGGGGATTTGATCCCTGAGCCTGTCATGTTGGCCCACCCCTTGGGCACACTGAGACAGCAAATGAGACTGGGTGTGGTGGCATGCACCTGTAATCCTAGCTCTTGGGAGGCTGTAAACAGGCATATCACTAAGAGTCCAATCTAGTAGTGAAACTTTGAACACCCTATATACCCTTCCCTAAAAGTAGAAAAAAATTTACCATCTTAACTGTATAAAAATGATATTAAATCCATTCTCGGTATTGTATATAACCATCACTAAAATCTATCTCCAGAAAATTTTCATCTTCCCAAACTGAAATTTTATCTCCATTCAATACTAACTCTCTGCCTCTTGCTTCTACCCTTAGATCCTTCAACTTCCTATCTGAATTTGGCTACTTCTGTACTGTATCTAAGTAGAATCATACTGTATCTGTCTCTTTGTTGGCTGGTGCAATGTCTCAGTGGACTAAAGTGCCTGCTTAGGCAAGTGCAGGGATCACAGTTTGATCCCCCGCACCACATGCCACTCCAGCCCTGCCCCCAGGGCAGGCTGAGCCAGCCAGAGGCCAGATGTAGTGATGCACGCCTGTAATCCCCATGCTGGGGACACTGAAAGCCGAAGGATCACCACAAGTCTGAGCTGCGTAGTGAGACTCTGTAACAACCAAATACATAAACACAACACAGCACAAAACAACAACCAAAAACACACTTTGTGATGGGCTGATTTCATTTAGCATGATGTCTTCAAGTTTCCTCCATATTGTACCATGTGATAGAATTTCCTCCCAGTGTTAGGGTAGATAATATTCCACTGCATGTCGAGGACACATCTGGACTAGCTGCTCCTGCATCTATGGACACAAGGTGGCTTTCATCCTTGGTTGGTGGCTGCTGTGGATGAGGGTGGCTGGTTGGGGGTCAGATGGATCAAGTTGCAGGCTGCTTAGTGGCTGGCACAGTGGTATTTATTCTCAGTACATCTGGGGGCACAGAGCCCACNCCACTTTACTTCTGCTGAAACAAAAACCAGGTGTTTTTCTTTAGGTCACGAGGACGGGGCTGCACTGGGTGGGTCCAGGAGGGCATTTCTGGGGGAGACTGGTGTATAAATTGGTGAGCTGAGTGGGTGAGCTAAGCCTTCAATGAGTGAGAGCTCTGGGTGAAACAAAAAGGGAGGGCACCCACCTCCCCCTCTTACTCTGCCTTTACTAGGACGCCCTTCTGTGACTGCTCTTAGAAGTCAGCACTCTGGATTCGCTGGCCTTTGTCACTGAAGCTCATCCCTGCAGTCTAAGCTCCTGGGTCTTCAGCCTTCGGCCAACAGTCATGTTACCAGTCTCCCTGGCTGAGAGCCACACCAGCCAACTTATTGGTCTCAGACCTTTTGGCTGGGCCTGAGCTGCAGGCCCTGTTGAGGGCCTTTGAACCTTTGCAAGCAAGGGAGCCTGGTCCTTAATGAATCCCTTTTCCTGTCAGTCTCTCTAGAGAACCTGACTGAAAGGCCAAGGAAGTATACATATTTGTCCAAAAGCCTACTTTCAATTCTTTGGGTGGATACCTGGAAATGGGGTTATCCTATTTTTAATGTTTTGAGAAACTGCCGTCCTGTTTTCCACAGTGGCTGTAGGATTTTATATTCCCTCCAACATCACCCAAGTCTTCAAATTTCCACATACTCACGGTGCATTTCCTGCTTTTTCCCCTTTGAGTGGCTGTCCTAGAGGGTGTGGGTGGCTTCTCATTGGAGTTTGGATTTGCATATCCCTAATTAGTGAGGCCAAGCCCCCTTTGAAGTGCTTATTGGCTATTTCTAGATCTCCTTTGGAGGAATGTTTATTTAATTCTCTGTCCTTTTAAAATCTGTTTTTGTATTGTTGCATTATTGGAATTCTTTATATATTTTGAATATTAACCCCTTATCAAATTGCAACTTGTTAATATTGCCTCCCAGTTCATGCTTTGCTTTAGCACTCTGTCGATTGTGTCCTTTGATGTGTGGAAATTTTATGTTTTAATTTATATTGAGGCTTCTCAGAGGAACAAGCTAGCGATGAACAAGTTCCAATTAATTCTTTTTTTATTTTAAAGAGAGAGAAAAAAGCCTCAATTAATTCTTCCCCAGAACCCCACACCCACCTTCTCACCAGCTTCTGTTAATGATTTCTCCAAAAAGAACAAATTGGATCGAAATAGCAAACATCAAAATGTCCTATGAGTGTAGCATCCATGAGCTTTAGAGAAGAGACCTACAGGCCTGGGCTGGACTTAGGTAGTCTTTGGGCTCCAGGTTCTTATCAGAGACAAGGAAATGTCTTCTCTCCCACCACAAGCTCAGGATCAGGCCTCCCTCCTTGAGCCCTGCAGTGTGCACTTGCCATGTTTTGCAAAGCAGAACCCTCTTGGTCAGCCAGGGAGAATGGCCTTGACAGCAGCTGCAAAGGGCTAAGGGCTTTCTCTTCACTCTCCTACCTCCACCAGTGACTTGTGACAGCCCAGGTTTACTCAACCCCTCTGTAGGGTTTCTTCATTTAGGCACCAGGACACTGATGCCTGTCTCAGCCACTAGGGAGCTCCAGCCCCCCACCCATCTACAAAACTCTGGAAGTTGAAGACCAAATCTGTGTCCTTTTTTCACATTTCATGACTGAGGTTACTCATGGCCTTCAGCTATTCACTGAATAAACGTTGCTGATCTGGTGATGGAGACAAATCCCATTCATTGAATCCTGGGCAAGGATGAGATTGTGGCTCACACGGGTGTCACTGGCCCCTCAATAGAGGAAGGAGATAGCAAGAGCTGGGCCATAGGACCTGCCTTTGTTGTCACCGTCAGAATCACTATCACTCTCACTGCCATCATCATGACCATATTACCATCATCATGCTGTGGTTCGGATATGGGTTTGCTCCCAAAGGTTTTGTGTTGGAAGCTTGGTCCCCAGAGGGGTGATATTAAGAGGTGGGGCCCAGTGAGAGAAGATTAGGTCTTGTGAACAACATTGTTGGAAGAGATTAATGTTGATCTCATGAGGTAAATTAATCCCACAGTAACAGCATTTCTAAGAGTGATCCTGACGCTTGAATCTTTCTGGCTTCCTGTCTCACAGTATGATCTCCCTCCCTCCCTCCCTCCCTCCCTCCCTCCCTCCCTCCTTCCCCTTTCCCTTCCCCTCTCTTCCCTTCCCTGCCTCCCTCCCTCCCTCTCTCCTTCCCTCCATCTCTTTCTCTCTTGTGTTCCTGCCACTGGGGTGCCATCTGCCATGCATTTTTCACCATAGCTGAACAGAAGCTGGAGCCATGGTCTTGGACCTCCAGAACTGTAAGATAAATAAAACCTTTCTTTTCAAGTCATCCAGCCTCCAGAGTTTTTACAACCATAAAAAATGGACTAATACAATCACCACCACTACCACTACCACACCACTACCACTACCATGATCACCACCATCATGACCACCACCACCACCACCACCATGAGTGCCACCATCATCCTCATCACCACCATCACTTATGAATGTTACCATTTCTCTCCCTGAGACCAAGCAATCTATCTAAAACTGCTGAAGCTTCCGATTCTCACCTTCTCTCAGCTTTCACCTGAGTTGATTCCAGTGTCCCATCAGGACCATTTTATGTCCTCTGGTTGTGAAAAAGGACATTTCTATTTCTGGACCAGATCTGGGATCCTTGTGGAGCAGCCTCTAGAGACCCAGTGCAGCCCTGCCCCTTCAAGGGAATAGGGGCGAGAGCCCCTCTGAGCTCCTCATCCAGCAGTAACAAACCAGAGTTAGGGTGGATCTCTTCTCCTGGCCTCTCAGAAGGCACTGGTCCCATTAATATGGGTCCCCACTGTGGTCACACAGTATTAGATTCTGCTTCTCCCCACTGAATGTCTTCTACTACTTTAAGTGGATAAAAATGGCCATGGCTGAGATGGACTGGAGAAATCAACATGTAATAACAGTTAACATGGGAGTGAATGAATTCACAGAGGGTGTTGAGCAGTTGTCCTGACTGAGAAAGGCAGCAGGCAGGGGTGTCAGGAAGCCGGTGGGAGGACTGCTAGGGTGGGAGCAGGTGGGTGGGCTGAGTTTAGATGAAGGAATTCTACTGCTGCCTGCTGCATCCAAGGTGTCTGCCTCAGAAGCCAAGGCAGAGGTGGAAGGAGGTGGTCAAGAAGCCCAAAGTCCTTGAGATGGTTGCACCCATTGTCAGTTTGACTGGACTAAAAGACTCTTGGAGAGGTGATTGAGTCATGAGTTGCTATGTCACCAGCAACTTAAGGTCAGAACTGAACATGCTGCTAGGAGGTGGGGTTCAATTGGAGGAGGTGGGTCACTGCGGCTGTGCCTCTGGAGGGTGCTCCTCACCCCCTACTCTGCTTCCTATAGCCGCAAAGGGAGCAGCATTCATCTGTCACACCCATCTGCCATAATGTCTTGCCTTGGAGCCAGGTGATCATATATTAGAACCTCAGGATCTGGGAGCCCAATTAAACTTCTTCTTCTTTAAGCAGAGTCTCAGGTTGTTTGTCTTAGCAAGAGGTAGGCCAACTGATTCCATGTTTTGGTATTTCTCTCTCCACTCATTCACCCATTCAAGAGATAGTTATTGAGCACTCAGTGTGTGCCAGGACGACATAGCACAGTGGTTAGGCATGTAAGCTCCAGTATCGGGCTGCCTGGGTTCACGTTTTACATCTGCCACTTGCCAGCTGGTTGTCTCAGGGCAAATAGTTCAACCTGTGTATGCCCAGGTCTTCACATTTGTAAGGTGGGGCAAGTGAATACTGGTATTTATCTTATAGGAATGTACCAGGCTCTGTGCTAGTACTGACACTGTACTAGGCTCCACACTGGAGAAGGGAGACTTAGTTCTTTCTCTCCTGGGGCACAGAGAAGGAAAGGTTCAGAGACATGGGCTCAGGAGCCATGGTCTTGGGCCTTGGAACTGTGGGATAAATAAGCCATTCTTTTCAAATCATCCAGGCTCCAGAATTTTTACAGCAATGAAAAACCGACTAATGTAGTCACCACCACCTCCACCACCACCATCACCCTCATCACCACCATCACTTATAAATGTTACTGTTTTCTCTCCCTGAGATTCCACACTGTCTGATAGCTACCGGGGAAGGACAGAAAAGACTTAGACCTCTACACTCCAACATGTGCCTTCCTCTGTGACATGGCCTCGTAGGACCTCCCCTCTGGGATTCCACCAGGGTTGACTACCTTTGTGGAAGGAGGACCACGTTAAAAGATGAAGCAATCACAGGTTAGGAGACATAGGAAGGTTGGATAGGAAAACTGAATGTCACAAGAGGGACTTGTGTTCAGGTCTGGCTGTATCAGTTACAACTATGATTAATTGCAAGTGATACAGAATCTTGAAAACAGGATCTTTAACAATTAGAGTTGGTTTTTCTCACCTAGAAAGCAGTTGAGATATAGGTGATCATTGGCTGTGGTTCAGGGTTCAAGAAACCAGGCATGACGCAGGTCCATTCTTCTCTGCCATCTTCAGTACATGTGACTTCATGTCCTCAAGTTTATAGCTTCCTGGTCATGAGATAGCTGCTAAAGCTTCAGTTATAGTGTTTGGAGAGCAGCCAGGAGGAAGGGTTTAGACAGAGCTATATAGATGTGCTGACTGATCTGTTCTTTTCATTCAGAAAAATTAAAAATTTCTAAAAGCCTTGCCCCAGAGAGATTTACTTGCATTTCATTGGGTGGAACATAGAATCTCTTGGACCAATCAGTGGCCAAATAGATGAGATTACCATGTATGTTAGGGTTAAAAAAAAAAAAACAAACCAAGAATATGTCTTTGAATTTAGTGTGTATGCTTACATGATCAGGAGAGGAGGAGTCCCAGTGATGTCCGCAGAATCAGAGGTGGAAGAATCCTCCTTCTTTCCCTTTTTCTTCTGTCCAGACTATAAACCTGTACTGTCAGTGACACTACACCCAGGGTGTGTCTTACCAGTTCATGGCCTACCTGTCAATCATCCACAGACACACCCAGAATTTACTGATCTTCTAGTCAGTTCTTACTCAAACTGACATATCACAATTACTGATTACACCGTGGCTGGGCTAGATCCACCAAAATTGCTCCCTAAAGCTGAGTTGGGGCTTCTTTCTCTAGCATAAGGGGAGCCCCTCTGATATCTACCACAGCTGGTGTAGGTATAGGAGGATGTCAGAAAGCGATGGACAGTGTTGGTCATGGGGTGCAATCATAGGCATATGCTACCTTTCATGGCTTGTGGCCTGATGTCTGGGTCAATATGCCATGAAGACACTCACAGGGCCCAAAGCGAGTTGTGGGCCACTGAGGTAAGTGATACATTTCTGCCTTCAGGTGTCACAGGTGAGCTGTAGAGGCAATAGAGAGATGGGCAGGACCCTGAGGGTTGTAACTCTGGACAAGTATGGGCTGAGAGGGCTGTGGGCAGCTGGGACAACCCTGTGGGGATCTGGAGGCCCAGGGAGATGAAGGGGAGAAGGAAAGATGCTGCAAACTGAGGAAGGAGCTCTTGTAAAGGTCCAAGAGACAGTGACACAAGTTAGAGAACAGCAGGCATGTCCCTGTGACCCAAAGACCAGGAAGGTCTTTGAGGGCAAGAGTTGACCAAGGATAGAGATACCAGAAGAGACAGTGAGGGCTGGTCCCTGAACGACCTCAAGAGGCATGTGGAGGGCTTTGACCTTGACACTGAACAGTGGGAACCTGGCTTCCGGTCCCCACTCAATGTGGTATGGAAATATGTCCTTGGAAACTAAAGTTGGCTCCAAGCAAACAGGCTAGTGATGGTTACTGCTGGTACTCTATTAATTAAGTGTCCTGAACACACTTAAACGTGGGCATTTAATTTAGATTTATAGGGATAATTTGGATTTGTAAAGCTGGTTATGATGCATTAAGTACAGGAAGTGCCTGTTGCTTTCATAGGCAACATTTATTCAGGCATATAAAAAGAAACTATGGGCTGTTTAATTACCTGGTGTTCGTGTGGGCTGCCAGGGAGGTGGATCCTCTTCATTACCCAGCCATGAGGTCTCCTGGGCTGTTAGCTCATAATCTTGTCCTCCCTTGATGGGTATTTCCAAGACACAGACATTCCACCTGGAGGAGGGACCTCTGTGAGGCCTGCATCGTCTGGCTGTGGCCCTGGTGGCCTGAGTGCAGACAGCTTGAGGGGTCCAGTGGTAAGGTAGGAGCTGCTTTGCATGGAGTCTGCAGTCTGGGTCTCCCTTAGCCCTGGCACTGTGGCCTATAGCCCTGGGAGCTCATCTCTCCTCTGTCTGCCTTTGCCAGAGCTCAGGCCCAGGAGGGGCTGTGATGGGGTCTAGGTGCTTCTACAGGTGCTGGTGTTTGGTGGATCTGGTCCTACATCTGTGCAAGGGGTGGCCACTCTGCTCCTATGAACTAGTGGATGCTGTGGCCAGGGCTTGCCGATCATTTTGCTCTGTCACACAATCCTGGAGCTCTGTCCTCATGATGTGGAAGCCATTTGCAAGGCTGTGGGGACCTGTGGCCCTGGGCCAGGAAGCAAGTCAGCAAGAGGACTGAGAGAGTGGAGGCTTAGGCCCTGCCTGGAAGTTCACAGCCTAGTGGGAAGACAAAGTGTGCCGCTTCTGGAAGCTGGCCACAAAGTTAGCGGTGGACATGCCAATGGCAATGACACTGCCTGAAAGCCCCTGGGGAAGAACCTTGAGAGTCACATACCCCACTCCCCATGTTTCTCAGGTAGTGAAACAGACTTGGAAGGAGATGTTCACAAGTTTCCACAGCCTAGAAAGACAGCTGGGGGACACTGGATCTTTCTCTAGCCCTTGAAGTGGGAGAGGGGAAGCTACTTGTGGTTACTCGGTGTAGCTTTTCCCAGGGCTTAGGACAGTCACACATGAGCCCTTGTCCCTGACCTCTCTGGTTTCCACTAACAAGCTGTCATGCTCATTGTTTCTCAGGATCCTGGAACACAAAGCTGCTGCAAGGCTATGGTGAAGAGAAAGAGAGAATGGATGCCTTGTCCCCTTCCCAAATCCCGCTCTACTGCTGGTTCCTCCTGTCACCAAAAATCATTGGGGCCAACAGTCCAGGAAGTCAGGAATCTATAGCACTTGGCTCCAGAATCCCCCAGAATGGGTCCATCAAAGATGTGGCAGAAACAACAGCACCGACAACCAGTGCAGTGGGGTGGGATTTGGCTCTCTGTGCTGACCTTGGCCATGAGCCTGAGGCTCCCTAAATGTTGTATTCCCATGGTGAGTGCAAAGGTTGAACCTGAAGCTCACTCAGAGTTGGTTCCCTTGCATCAGTGAGCTGCAGGGCTCTGACCTCTCTGCTGCAAAATGGAGGCTCTGGGCTTGGATGGAAGGACAGAGGGTGGGACTGGCCTATCAGTACTGGGGAACAATTCAGGTAGGTGGGCAAGTCTACCTGACTCAGGCAGGCTGCAGGATCAGGAACCCAGCCCTGAAAGGAAAGGAGGCAAGGCTAGAAATGCTAGGGAAGCAACAGCTTCCCACTTATGGAGCTGTGTCCAGGCAGAGTGGGCCAGGTATGACAGGGAAATCTTTGCTGGGGTCTTTGTTGTAGGCAAGGTCCCAGCAGCTGTCCAGCTGGCAGGTAGGTCCAAGTGGGTTCCAGGAGGGATGTATTTTCAGGACATCATTTTGGGCTGGCAAGCAGCAAGTGTCTCTTCAATTCACTGTTATACTGCCAGGACCAGTACAGTGCCAAACATTTCCTTGGTGCTTGAATCTGCTGGGATGGAGTCATTACCTGTCTTAGTCCTGGTTCACTGTCTCATCTTCCATTGTTAGTACACTAGCTCCTCGTGGGCAAGACCCCACCCATCATGTGCTGATGCTCAGCAGTGTCTGGCACTATTAGATATTTAGTTAAACATTGCTCTGTAATTGCATGGTTCCTGATTATTGTACAGAGGTGGAGGTGAGTCTTGGAGGCTGCAAAAGGGAGGCTACTATATTTAAAAAAATTATTATTATTTTTTAAATTAAAAAATCATTTATTGGGCCAGCCAAATAACTCAGCACCTGCAAGCAGGTGCAGGGGCTGGGGGTTTGATTGCCAGGCCTGCCATACCAGCGCCCCCCTAGGGTGTGCTGAGATGGCAATTGAGACTGGGCGTGGTGGGCTGGGAAGATAGCTCAGTAGAATAAGCACTTGAGTTCAGTCCCTGGTTGTTCCAAAAAATAAAAAAAGATGGCATGGTGGTGTGTGCCTGTAATCCCTGCACTTGGGAGGCTGTAAACAGGTGGATCACTATGAGTCTGATCTAGTAGTAAGACTCTGAACACCCTGTAGATCCTTCCCTAAAATTCAAAACAAACAAACAAACAAAAATATTTATTTATTTGGTACAGGGTCTCTCTATGTAGCTCAGACTCATAGTGATCCTCTTCTCTCAGCCTCCCCAGTGGTGGGATTACAGGCACGCACCACCATGCCCAGTTTTGGGGCTGTCATGGCATGCCTGGATTTCAGGGGCCAGTGTGGCATGCAGTACCAGGGATCGAACCCAGGTCCTTGTGCTTGCCAGGCAGGTGCCAAGCTATCTTCCCAGCCTCTTATTTTTAAAAGCCAATACAGAATAGTAATATAAAAGAAAAAAATAGAAATGATACAGAACTTCACCAAACAAGATAATACAGATTTGACAATATTTGTTGTATTGCATATTGTCTTCAGATTAGTTGTTCAGATTACCAGATATATGCATGAAAAATTGAAGAAGAAAGAAAAAAAATTTCTAAGAAATTACGAGGGGAGAAATAGGAAAAATATGAAGAAAGAAGACAAGAAAACAAACAAAAAACCAAACAAACAAAAATTTAAACATTAATTGCTCCTTTCCATAGACCCACAGAAATCCACAGTACAATTTTCAAACCATCCTGCTTCCATACACAGATATATCTCTTTCCCCTCCTCCCTCTCCTGTCCTTCTCATCTCAGTAATTCTTTCCTTTTGAAAGTTTCATTCCCTTTCCCCAGTATCTATTGTACCTTTCAGATTTCATTTACTCTTTCAGGTGTGGAGGCCACTATTGGAGAGCCTGCCAAACCATGGCTAAGATGATTTTTAAGAATCTTACAGTGAACACACTCAGCCATTTTATCTTCGACAAAGGGGCCAAGCATGCCTACTGGAAGAAAGATAGTCTCTTTAACAAATAGTGCAGGAACATCTGGCTCTCTACATGCCAAAAACTAAAACTTGATCCAAGTCTATTACCATACACTAAGCTAAAGTCAAAATGGATTAAAGATGTAAACATTAAAACAGAAACACTAAATCTCCT
>NDGM011038881.1:0-10379 GCA_002564305.1 Octomys mimax | reverse complement strand
CTCCAGACCACCGAGCCATCTCACCAGCCCCATGCAGCCTCTGTTTTTCCAGTCTTGCTGACCAACTAACAGGGACAGCTAACTACCCTTTTTGCTATTTCCTTCCCTAATTCTGTGCTGACATTTAATTCTGTAAAATGCTTTCTCCTTTGCCTTTAACATAACCCTTCTCTCCTGGTTTCACTCATCCCCTCTTGGAACTCTCTTTTGTTCTCTTATTCCTTTCATCATTTAAAAAATATTTTTATTTATTTATTTATTTATTTATTTGGTATAGGGTCTTGCTGCACAGCTTGGACTCAGTAATATTCCTGTCTCAACCTCTCCAATACTGGTATGAACCACCACACCTGGGTTCTGGGCCAGCAAATCATGCAGTACCAGGGATCAAACTTAGGAGCTTGTGCTTGCCAGACAGGTACTTAGACTGCTGAGCTATCTCCCCAGGCCCCATTTGATCATTTTTAAATATTGCTGTACCACAAGCTCTCAACTTTACTTTTTGAAAAAAAAAGTTTAAATTTGCACATATTACTCTGACATCCAAGCCAGATGGCATCCTTAGACCCAAAACTGCATTTTACACATTTTGTTTTCATGTGGATGTCTCATTGTAACTTCAAATGAAAGTACATTCAAGGACAACTTCAATATTTAGTTCCCTCCTTCTCAAAACTGATTGGCCTACACTCCCTCTCTTAGTGAATGATGCTACGATCTATGAGGGTTTTGCTGCACTATACATTTTATCTGCTGAGTGGTCAACATTTTCATCTGTATTCTTATGGTTGTCTTAGAATCCTGTCTTCCTTTTCAATGTATTTATATTAATTTCAGCCCTTCTTATCTCTTACTCTGGCACCATTTTTAAACTAAGTCTCCAGTATCTGCCCTATAGGATTATAATTCCTGCAAAGCTGAAAGAACCAACCTTCTGAACAAAACCTTATAATACTGCTACCCCTGAGTAAAATTCCTTCATTGGGGATACTGCTGCTGTCTTTCTTGAAATCTATCTTGATTAAATCTCCATCACTGGCTTTGCCCAGTCTCAAAAGCAGAAAAAAGTGTAAACCCTTTAGCACGGTATACAAAACACCCCTCTTTTTATCTGTCCGCTGCAGACTGTTCATACTCCCTGCCCACCTGCTCTTTGTTCTCTCTGTTAAAAGTCTTTTCATAGCAACTATCAGAATACACTGTACTTGCTTGTTGACAAGCATGGATCCACTCCTAAGAAACGGCCTATTTATCATTATATGCCCACCATAAGGTATATATCAGAAAGTCAATAAAAGTATTTTAAATGATGAGGACTCTGGAAAAACTGAATATTAAATAAAGGAGTCACAAAGTAGAATGAATGGAGGAAAGGATACAATTTACCTTTTTCATAGTTTGCCTCAGATGAACCCTGGGATATGGTCAGGCAACGTTCACCCTCCTGAGCCCCCAGATGAGCACTTGTGTTCACCCAATAAGCCATTAGAAATACCATGTGCAAGACCAGTGTCCTTTGCCTCAGGTCACTCCACAGTAAAAGGGGAAAAGGGCAGCTACAAGGCAATGGTCTGCCTTGAACAACACACATAAAGAATATACCGTGACCTTCAGGAGAATTTCATGCCAAGAGTATACAGTCCAGCTTGGACTGAGGCTGCATGTGAAGACTGGAGAAAGAGCACTGGGCGGGGGAAGGCCAGAGGGTGGGTGGTCATGTGTCCCCACCAGTCACCATGCTAATGTCCTTGGACAGCTTTCATCACCTCTTGAAACTTGAAAATGATGGTTCAAAGTTAGGCAGGAAACACCAAAATATGTTTGTAGTCTTAACACAGAGTCAAAGAGTGGTACTTCTATATGCAAGCAGCCTGGAAACAAATCCTATAGCGTTGGAGGAATAAGTGCTACTGCTTATTACTAAGCAATTTCCTTAGAGCACTTATGATTTTATTATTTTATATTTCACTATTTTCCAAAGAGAAAAATAACTTTTCGTTGTTCTTTCAAGGTTAGAGACAAACACAACATTGCTGGAACTTAAAAAATGTGAAACATACTCAAGCTGATCACAGCCATTCTGTGAGAAGTACTGATGACCAAATTTGAGACTAAACCTTTATTTTAGGTATTTCTCTTCTTCCCTGAAAATATATGATGCATTTCTTTTAATCTAGCTTTTATTATAAAATTTAATCTTAAACTACCCAATGAGGGCTGGGGAGACAGTTTGAAGACCAAGCAGCTGCCTGCCAAGTACAACGACCTGAGCTCGAGACCTGGCACTGCATGCCATGTTAGTCCCAAAACCAGGCATGGTGGCACATGCCTGTAATCCAGTGCTGGGGAGGCTGAAACAGGAGGATCAGTATGAGTCCAAGCTGTGTAACAAAACTCTGTACTAAATGAATAAATAAATAAACCAATTGTCCAAAGAAGATCCTAAGTAATTACTATAACATTAATTGCCCAACAAGTTGCAAAAGAACCACCCATGATCAGAGCACCAACCCGCCATTGTGAGCTTCTGGGCCCAGGTTCCATGAGAACTTGGGGGCACCTTAGGTGGCTATAACTAAGAAGAGGTCTGTCTTGATCTCTTTTTAATCTTCTTGCTGTCCTCACATGCATCCCACAGTGTCTACTTCCATTGTCCACACATTTTCAGATTTTCCTTGTTCATAGGATTGTCTATTTTGTGATCATTTTCTCATAGATTGCCCTTTATGTGCAGTTTTCATTAATTTTATTGTAAACGTCCCCTAGTTTTATTTCCAATGTGGTGTCCCACAGACAAATTTCACAATGAGAAATTTGAATGCAAATTTCTCTAATGCACTAATGCACTAATGCCTGCAGACTTACACACCCCAATGTATCTCCACTTTGGTGACCTTTGCTCCAGCACAATCAACATTAATCTTAATCATGTAACAGACTCCTAAAGAGTGCACTCAATGTCTATTCATCATATAGTAGATTGTAATTTGTTCATGACTTTAGACCCAACAGTTGGAAGCAACAACAGACCAGTGAGACATAATCTCTTCACTGTGGTCTTCCCTCACTCAGTCTAGAGCAATGTGATGATTGTATTAGTCAGTTTTCTCATTGCTGGAACAAATTACCTGATACCTGTATCTTAAAGAAGGAAAGGTTTATTTGGCTCATGCTGTTATAGGTATCAGTCTATGGTTGAATAAATCCAAGGGAGAAGCATCATGAAGAAAGAGCATGGAGAAGTGGAACTTCAAAGTTATGGTGACCAGGAAGCAAAGAGTAGTAGAAGGGCAACAATCAGACAGACACATGGTCTCCAAAGGTACACCCCTATGACCTATGTCCTCTAGCTGGTCCCACATCCTAACAGCAGTCAGCAGTGAACAGGAATGAGTGTACCGAACAGTGAACAGGAATGAATGTACTGAACTCATCCATTAATAAGTGTAGTGATCTATGATATGGTTTATATCTAGATGTTCCTCGTGTGCAGGGCCTTTGGTAGATGACTGGGACATGGGGTGTGATATTCATCACAAGATAAGTTCCCTGAGTTTATACCTACATGTGATTTGGGAGGTGGAGCTTGGCTGAAGGAGGTGGGTCCCTGGTGGCCTGGAAGAACCTGTCTTCATCATTAGGCAAAATATTGTATTTTCCCTTTCCTCTGAATTATTTGGGGAAAAAATGTCTTTCATGTAGTGTAGATATTTGAGGCAGAAGAAGGTAGCTAACTTCCTGGATCTTTTATTGCCAATTCACAGACATTATTAGTACCTAAAAGCATTGAAAATATCCTCTGGGGCTTAACATCTAAACTATACTCAACACTAACATGAAAAATTCCATAATAAACAAGCAAATGTTATTTCTATCTAGATGTCCTCTGTGAGCCTCATGTACCTCATTGGTAGAGGTTTTGGAAGGTTACTAGCTTATGGGGGTGTACTGGTTGTCTTACTGTTAGGAGGGGGAATCTGCTCAGAACAGCGAGGTCTCTGGCATTGTGGCCTAAGAGAGTACATCTTCCTCCATTGCCCCTCACTTCTCTTTTTATTTACTGGCTGCTATTGTGAGTGCAGCTTTCCTCTATGCAGTCTCTGTGACCGTGCTTTCCTGCCTTGGAGCCAGCCACCTATTAACTGAAATATATATGAGTCAAAAGAAACTTTCTTTTCTCTATGTTGTGGGTGTCATGTATTATGACCCAGTCATAAGAAAGTAACTGAGATAGATTTTGGTACTAGAATTGTGGTTGTTGCTGTGACTGTTATCTGACCACATGGTTTAGAAGCTTTCTGAACTTGTTCATTGGAAAAGTTTGCAAAGGTTTGGAGATATTAGCTAGAGGAGCCCTCGAATGCTGTTAACCTAACTTAATGTAACATTTTAGTCATAGTTTAGAAATTCAGAATACGCATAGAAAATAGAATGTAAAGACCAAACTCAGACACTTAAACCGGGAAGGTCTCTACTGGCAGTTGGGCTGGAGTCCACATGAGTGTTAACCTGTCAAAAAATTTTCTAAATTTTTTTCATGTCCTGAATCTTTCAGGAGCCTAAGATTATGTGTGGTAGACTAATCTGGCAAAGGAAATTGCAAGTTAGCCCAAAGTTTAGACTCTTGTGTAGATACTACTGATGGCTTTTAACCAGGCTTATACAAAAAGTCAGAAACAAAAGATCTGTGTGAAAAGTGTTTAGCATTGCCAAAAACAATAAGCCTGAAAAATTGGAACAAATGAGAGTATCATATTGAAAATTTGAAAAATAATCCAAACACTTTGCATCACGACAATAGGGACAATAGGAAGAATGTCCTTTACAAGGACAACAGGAAGGATGCTTATAATGCATTTCAGAAATCAACAAGACTTTACCCTTCCCAAGATTCAGAGCTACATGACATTCTTTGAGAAGAGTGTCTCAAGATACCCTGCTTGGAAAGGGTTGCCTTGGGAATTGGTTTGTTGGGATTCATTTCATAGTGCTCAACCATCCAATCTCTCAGAAGCTGTTGTAGCCATGATTGAAGTGGTGGTTATCTACTTCTCAAGCTAACGGCATATCTTGGCATCCATGTGGTCCTGGTGTTAAGTACATGCAGAATACACGAGTTATAGCGGCAAGGAGGTTTCCACCCAGACTTCAGAAGCGTGCCTGGGAGGACAGGCAGTGTGCACCTGGAAGGTCAATGCATGAGAATGAAGCAAAAAGGGTAATGGAGGGGCCAGAAGGTTTAAGAAGCGAGAGACATATGAGGAAAGTGGCAGGCAGTAAGAAAATTTACCCCCAGAAAAAAGCCATGAGAGGTGCAACTCACAGTGGTATAGGGATAGGGCTGCCCACATGGTCTGGAGTTCATACAACCCCACAGCTGGCTCTTGCTGTTGGACACAGAACTACAGTAGTTAATAGTTTGCCCTGCTGGATTTCACTCTGCTTTGGTCCCGACCTATGCCCTTATTTCTCCTTTTTCCAGTGGTAACATTTATGCTGTGCCATTGTACATCAGCAGCTTTTAAACCTTGTTTTTGAATTTTACCAGCAGTCACAGCTAAGGATTTGCCTTGACTCTCAGAGGAGATTTAGGAACTGTCAGGACTTCGGTAACTCTGAGGGATTGACTAAAAGTGTTTTGCATAAGGAGACTCTGATGAGCCTTTTGAAGGCCAGGGATGAACGCTATGGTTAATATATAGACGTTTGTATGTCTACATCTATGAACTTCATGGTGTTTGTGAGGTGACTGGCAAAGGGAGGCACTGCAGCTGACTCGTTGTTAGGAGGTGGGGTCTTGTTAGAAAATGTGGAACAGTGGAGGCATGACCAACAAGGACATAGCTCCTTCCCTAACACCTCCCTTCTTTCTCTGCCTCTGGGTTGCCATGATGCAAACATCTTTCCTTCTGTCCCAACCCTTCCCCCATGTCTTCATGCCTTAGAGCTGCCATCCACTGAAAATGTGAACCAGAAGAAACCTCTTCTTGTTTAATGTGTGGATGTCAGCTACAGTGACCCAAGAATGAACAGATAAGTAACACAGCAAAACCAATCATCTATTTTGGAATAGATTATTCTCAAAAGAAAAATAAAAATTGCCAATAAGTACATGAAAAACTTAATTCCATCTCACCCCAATGAGAATGACTGACACAATTTTTCAAAATTAGTAAATGGCCCTGGGGATGTGAGGAAAACAAAATCTCCTAAATTATTTGTGGAAATGTAAACTAATACAACTACTATAGACATCAGTATAGAGGTTCCTCGATGCTAAAGTGTTACCGTTGGATCCAGCTTTGGCACCACTGAGTATATTTCTGGAAGAACTAAAGAGAGATAAGAGTGATACCTACATGCCCATGGTAATTGCAACATAATTCACAATAGCTAAACTGTGGAAACAGCCAAGATGTCTGCAAACAGAAGGATGAACAGAGGAAGGGTGACATATATGCATGGTGGAGCATTACTCAACTGTAAGGAAGAATGATTAGATCCCCAGGCTTGCCATTCCAGCCCTTCCCCCAGGGTATGCTGAGAGAGTAATTGAGACTGGGCGTGGTGGCCCATGCCTGTAATCCCAACTCTTCCGAGGCTGTAAACAGGCAGATCACTAGAAATCCAATCTAGTATTGAGACCCTGTAGACCCTGTCCTAAATACAAAAAGAAAAAAAAAAAAAGCAAGAATGAGATCACTCCATTTACATGAAAAAGAATGAAGCTGGAACTACATTTAGTTTCCTTTACAACCCCTTTACATGTCTACAGTAAAGTGAACTAGTCCAGAATCAGAAATTTAAGTCTCATGCTTTCCTTGATATGAGGAATCTGAAAGATAAAAAAGTAGAAAGAAAACTATTACAGATGAAGAAGGAAATCAGAAGGACAGGAAAAGAAGGAGAGAGATAAATGGGAGATGAAAGCATTCAAAGTGTATTATTTTGCATGTAATAACCTGACAACATGAAACTATCCGGTATTACTAATATTCACTAATTAAGAGAAAAAGAAAGACATCTTCCAGACCAGGATGGCAAATGTTTGTCATAAATGATGTCAAACCCTTTACATGCCTATGGTAAGCATCACAACTGCTTCGTACCTAATCTTTGGCCTTATTTGGGGCCTCAAATGATTTTCAGTACAGAGACTTGAATTTTGACTCAGCACTCTTTTCCACTGGTACTGAGGTGACTACTCTTCGTATCTGATCAACTCCATGAACATGTTTTGCACTAACTCAAAGGAAACGTGAGTGACTTAAATTTCCAAAGATCACAGAGGAAGCAGATAGCATGCTAAAGCTAAATTGTGGGGAACCTGATCCTATCAGGATTTTTTTTTTTGTTTAATGCCATTTTTGAATTAAACATCCAAAGCAAAAACAAATANTATTCCAGAAGCCTTGGTGTGGGTGGGGTGAGTATATATCCGTTTACTGCATGGGCTGAAGGCACACATTTTAGCCTCATAATCTAGCTGAGGGTAAGCCTTGGCATTTAGGACAACATTGCATTGAGGCTTACTCATTTGTTTTAGTGATACCAGTGTATTTTTTCAGTAATGTGGAAAGTGCCGCTGTTAATCACAGCCTAATTTTAATGCTGCCTCTTTTAGCATCCATTGTGCTGAGGTTGGGTAAGGCGCCTTGCTCTGTGGACCTCAGTTTTTTCACCTACAAAGCAGGAAAACAGGAAATTATCTTAAAGATCTTTAACGTGCTTTTTTATGGGTTCTTATTATCATGGTCTCTAGAATGCTTTATTTCTTGGACATTTTCATCAGTGGAGAAAAATTTAGAAGTAGGGCTACTCTGTACGCTTACTTTGGATGCCAGGGCTACCACCCTTGTCCTCTGCACTGGAAGCTGATCCTTAGGAATAAAGTCAACTTGAAGGATGACTACAGCTTTCTGGCCCCAGGAAGCTTCTGGATGCTGTCAACGGGAACAAGGACTGTGCCAGCCACGAGGCAACCATTTTGTGTCAGTGAGTGGACGTGGGGGCAGATGTGGTGAGAGGTGCATGCCTTGGGCAATACTTATGTCCACCTCTAAGGGTCATCTTAGGTAAATGTTCTCCAAAGAGAAACACTGGCAAAAAGAACACAGCACAGCTAATGCCTCTAACTCCAGACAAACCACAAACAAGTCAAATTCTAAGCAGGAAAGTATGGCTGGAAGCTCAATCTATGGCCATGTCTTGTTCATGCACATCTCTCTTCATTCCAAACACACAGAAATGTAAAGATGAAAATATGTATTTTCTGTTTTTCAGGAGATTATAGTTGTCTAAGTCTGGCATACAGATAACTAAGATGATCTTATTATAAGAATATCACCTAATACCATGCACAGTCACCCAGAGATTGTGATATTTTTAAAGAAGAAATAGTGTCATCATGCTCAGATTACAGATCAGAATGATGAATGTTCCAGAAATGCTAGGGGAGGCCTCCCTTAGGAAAATGTGATTCAAATCCCATAAAACTCACCGGTGGTGACCTCTTCTTATGGAGAGATACATGGGGCAGAATCTTGCCTGCGTTGGAAGAGGAGGCAAGACCTAGGAAAAGGAGCTTCACAGGGAGATTTTTAAAAAGTGGATATATGTTCTCAGTTAGTGAAATGAAAATTCCTAAAAACAGTCCTCATTCAGCTGTCCTGGGGCACTCTATGCCTCTAGCAGAATGCACAGACTGAAAGATCTAATTGCTATGGCCATGTTTAACTGTCCCTCGAACTGGATAGACTCCATTCCTGGAACTAGAGCTTCCTGGAGCTCTCTGAAGCTATACATTTTTCCCTTGGCTCAACTAGCAAATAGCTCTAAAGAGAAATGAGGCTTCTTACCTCCTCTTAAACTAGCTAAAGTGTGGCCATGCTGGGGTAGCAAACAACAAAGAGCAATGTCTTTACACTTCCCAGAAGTTATTCATGGCACAGTGCCACAAGGGTCTCTCTTCTCCACCTGCACCTCTTTCCCTAGAAGCCAAGTCTTTCTCTGGAGACTTTGGAAACAAAAGAAATGAGGACCACTGGGTTTCTACAGGCTATGACCAGAGTGACTCACGTTACCTCTACCCACCCCACAGTGACCAAACCCCAACATATGGTCAACCTATGATAGAAAAACATCTCCTGTGTTCCCAAGAAGAGAAAGTAAGAGAAACATGAGGCATTTGCCCTTCTACCTCTCCTCTACCACAGTTTTCTCCTGGGACAAGGCTACAATGCCCCCTGCCTTTTCTGTTTTCTCCAGATAGGATTTGAATACCATGTACTGCTAATCTAATTTGCAACAAATGAACAGTTCCACAGTCTCCTTGGTATTTTTTTTCTGCCATGATTCCATTTTCAACTGCCTGGTGTCACAAAGACCACAAGAACACAAAGGGGGTTGATTCCAAGTGTTCTGGCTTGCTTAGCTGGCACAAACATTTGGTCCTGAGCTGTCATGATACCCTTGGCCACCATTAGAGAGGCAGAGGCCTCTGCAAGCAGGCTTTGAACACAACTGGCTGTGGCCAGCCTCTGCTCAGCCACCGGTGTTGCAATGCAGTGGAGAGTGGATGGAGGGAAGACCAAGTCTGGAGATTACATCCAAGTGTCAGGCATCTCCAATCATGTAGAAACCCCAGAATTGATAGCAAGGAGTGAAAGAGACTTAAAGAGTCCTGAACTGCTGTTTCTCCAGCTATTATCATCAAATGAGGACAAAATAATGAATTCAGTATTTTATACTTTTAGGGTAGCGACTATTGATTATGCCACATTAAACTTTTTATTGTAATGTTAATGTGAAATAACAAATGCTCCTACAGAAAAAAGAAAATTTGCATGCAGGAAAATAGCATAGGGAGTAAAACTGAGTGAGAGTGAGAGAAAGAGACAAAGAGAAGTAAGAAAAAAGGAAAGAATCAAATCATGCTAAGAAAATTTAAGACCAGAAGTAAATTTCAGGCACAGAAATGACATGTATCTTGAGATTATGAAAAAGCCACAGATATAATTATTATATAATGAGATAAGGATAATATTATCTAATGCTATTTAATATACCAAAAGTTAATTTTAAATAGAACCCCGGTGGTAACTAAAATATTAGGTATAAAGAGATTTCACTTTTACTTCTTATTTGCAAAATAATTATGTATCACAGTTATTGCTTGGTGTTTTAGTTACTTTTCGCATTGCTGAGACAAAATACACAGTCCTCAAAGTTAAAGGGAGAAAGGTTTACTAAGATAGGTTCTAGTTTGTAAAGATTTTAGTACATAATTAGCTGGCTCCAAGTCAAGGTGGAGAATGGCAGAGGAGAAACGGGCCATGGTGGCTGAAGACAGCAGAATGACAGAGAGAGAGAGAGAGAGA
>NDGM011038869.1:0-19919 GCA_002564305.1 Octomys mimax | reverse complement strand
GGGGGGGGGGTTACCAGGGCATTGGACCCTAAGGCCCTCACACTAGCAGCTAGGCACATACTCTATTACTGAACTACATTTTTTAGCCCTTTTTAAAATTTTATTTATTTATTTATTTATTTGGTGCAGGATTTTGCTATGCAGTTCAGACTCAACATACTCTGTTACTGAACTACATCTTTAGCCCCTTTAAAGTTTTAAAAAATATTTATTTATTTGGTACAGGATCTTGCTATGCAGTTCAGACTCATAGTGATCCTCCTGTCTCAGCCTCCCCACCACTGGGACTATAGGCGTGTACCACCACGCCCAGTTTCAGGGCCAGCACGGTGCGCCTGGCATTCTGGGGCTGGCATGTCATGTGGTACCAGGGATCAAACCCAAGTTCTTGCGCTTGCCAGGCAGGTGCTTAGACCACTGAGCTATCTCCCGAGACCCTTAATTTTTCTTTTGAGACAGGAACTGACCGAGTGGCCAAGATTGCCCTCACACTTGTGGTCCTTCTGCCTTGGCCTCCTGGGATGACAGGCTGGTACCACCACACCTGGTCTTTTCCAGGGAACTCTTATTATCTGGGCCTCTGCTTTACAAAAGGTGGCTGAGGAGAGAGCTTCCCTGTGACTGCACTATGAGCAGAACTGCTGCATGCACCAGGAGCACCTGCGACGGGACCCCCACCCTGGGAGCAGGTGGAGGATCAGGTGGGCGCTGGGGCAGATCAGACCAGAGTCCCCGAATGACTTCCCCCAGTCCCACAGGCTGAGCTCTGAGCCAGGCTGTGCTGGCCAAGAGGGTGCCCTGCTTCCCTCTGTACCTTCTCTCCCTGCCCCGACAGATCTGTGGGACCCCCTTCCGCTCCCCCAGCAGGGCGCCCGATTTTCTCCACCCAAGAGAATACTCTCTCCCCATATTCCTCAGACTTGGTTGCTACACCAGAGTCAGCTGATTTGTGCTCTCTAGGGACCATTCACTTATCTCCATCGGTTCTATATTCTCCAGATCTTTAAGGTATTTTGAGAACAACCTGTCTCCTCGCTTTCTGTGCTTGCTTAAGTTGTAAATGATTCTTTTCCCAGTCACTCTACTTAAAATCTACATTTATTTATATAGAGATCCTTTCTTTAAATCGATAAAGTTACCAGGAATGATGTTGAACTTTTGCTGCTGTATAAAAGTTAAATGTTTCCAGGACCTCTTTTACTTGATGGTTTACCTGTCAGCAATTCCTGGCCCAGATTCTGTTCCTAGGTCCGACTTGGCCCTACCCTCTTGCTTTGCACAGTGGAAGCTCCCAGTTCTCAGCTATCTCTTTTCTCTTCCACATCTGGGCCGGAGATGATATCGTTCCAGGTTCCTGGGGCCTTCGCTGCACTGAGTTTCCCCATCCTGCCTCCATTGTCCCCTCCTCCTTCACCCCTCCAGCTTGTTGCATGACCTCATCTTACTGCTCAGCCAGGCAAGAGTGACTCCATCGCCCAGTGACTCCATCCTGCCGCGTCATGGTGGAGTCCACCCACACAGCTCTCATGGCCTGAATTCATTCTACTCCTCATGAATTCGAGTGGTTTGTTCCTGTGTCCATTGCAGATATCCTGTGCTTCCTGAGTTTCCATTCTGTGCTGGACGTTTACCAGACACTGGGGAATCCTGGTGGACAGACATGTCCTGACATCATGTAGTTTATAGCCTAGTGTAGACCCTGATGTCTATGAAATAATCCTATGTAAGCACACATTGCAAGAGCATGCAAGTGGCAGGAACAAGAAGCAAAGGAGACCATGAAGGTCTGAGGGGGGCGGAGTCAGAATCCAGTCCAGGATGTGAGTTGAGCCTCTCTGTACAGGGCTGCCATTGCGCTTTCAAGTGATGAGGGGCCGAGCGTATAGAGGTCACCACAGGTGCTGGGATTCTTTGCAGGAAATGCTGGAGTATAGTCACATACTCGGGCTCTGAGGTGGGCAGAGTGATGCAGGATGTCCCAGTCACATGGCACTAGCCTTCCATCCTTTTTGGCCTACTTCTGCCTTGGCCATTGCAGCAATCCCATACACGTATCTGCAGTCCACTCGCAGCCAGTGTTCTGCTTCTCTCCCCACCGCCATTTCTGTTCCCCTGGATGTCTGCTTACTCCCTTCTCAGCATACCTCAGTTTCCGCCTCCCCATGAAAATGGCCTGGGTTGGGTCACTGATCCTTCCGTGACACGGTGAGAGCTGATTATGGGCAGCTCATGAGCTGGTCCTGAGCTTGGCAGGCTGACAAACTGCTCGTTAGCAGCTACCTGAGGCTCAAGGGTCAGGCTCTGGTCCCATCCGTTGTGGCACAAAATGCACAGCCATAGGGCAGAAAATATAGCAGTTGTTACACAGAGAGCCCCTGGGATCATTTATCTCCAAGGCAGCAATATACAGGTGTGAAAAATACAGTGAAAGTTTAAATTTAAAAAAATTATGACAGTAAAGGCCACATTACCATTCATTCCCCCTCCAAGTGTGTCTGCTCCCCTTGTGCACACTTACGCCGTCGTTCCTGCCGCTTCCTGAAGCGATCCTCTTGCATGGTACCTCTAGCTGAGCAGCTGAGGCTGCCTCCACGTCCTGAACCGATTCCAAATGTTTAGCTTTCACAGTCATCTTGACTTGGGGCCAGAGCCAGAAGTCGTACGGTGGATGGATGCAGTGGATGAGGACACCATGTCATGTTTTTATGAGCCCGTCCCTCAGTTGGACAGCAGTCAGCCACAGCATCACGTTTTTCTGGGGGTGTCATTCCTTTTTAAAGGCACTCACAAAGGAAGACTCTCAGAATGGCTTCCGAAAGAGACAAGAACAATGGCTCAAGCATGTTCAAAGTGAGGACACCGAGGGGGATCAATGGCGATGTGTCTGTTACAGTAACATGTGCTTTTTTAATTTAAGTCTTCCCTTTATATGGTGAGCCACTGACAGGGAGATAACTTTAGGTTTTTGGTGCTCAGCGGTGTTTATTGCATTCGTTGGCGCTATCCTGGTACACAGCCGTCTCCTCCCTGTTTTTCATGAGGAAGAGGCTGTTGGGAAGCCAGTTCTCCACTTTGCACCTTCTACCAGGCCTCTGGGGTGACAGTGACACACCACAGCTGTGTCCTGGGGACACCTCAGTGGGTGAGGAAAGGAGGTAAAGGCCATCACCCAGGAGGTGCAAGAGTGGCCTTGAGCCACGCTCCAGCTGTGGAAGATAACTCAGTATCTTGACTCTTCTTTTCTCATCTATAAAATGGGAATATCTTGCCATAGAAAGCAATACAATGGGGGGAAAAGAGCAGACGTATCCATGCATCTCTTAGCATGGCTTGTGCCGTATTATAAACCATGCAAGCGCTTACCCTCATTATTTCTAGGGATTCTACAGGGAGTCCCTGGGCAGTAACAGCACAAGCACAATACAATCTCTGAGCTCCAGAGGTTACGGAGATTTGATACCAGCAAAAGGGAGATAATCTTGACCCATGCTCACACCAAATGAGACTTCCCCTAAGGCCCTAGCCCCTGGCAGACAGGGATCTGGAAAACTCTAGAAGCAGCTAGAAGTGTGCCCAGAGGAGGCCAGGGGAAGATCATGCATGTCCTATGTGTGCAGGAAGGAGGTAGGGGCTCACGTGAGAACATTGGTGGTTCTGAGGTGCCAGGAAGGCTCCCTTGTCCTCGTGGGGCCAGACTAGTTGCCTGGGTTTAGGCTTTAGGTGGTTAAAGGCACATCTTAAACCTGTGTGCAGGCTGTGGCTGAGAAAACCTGGAAAGAAAAAGGGGACAAGGCGACCCCCTTAGGGAAGTGGTCTCTTGACTGTGTCCCTTGCTTTGTCTACTTTGTTATCCTCTGCCCTCTGAGGAGCCTGTCGCGGTTAGACCTTGTTCTCAGTTTGCGTTGGCAGACAGAGCCCAGTCCCAGTGCTCAGTCCGCTTCCATCCTGGTGCAGGAAGAAGAGTACCTCATCTTCCCCTGCAGCAGGCCAGAAAGCCTCCAGGGATCTTCCACTCTGGTGGATTCGGGCTTATAGACCTGGTGAGGCTGAGGGGTGGCAGGATCTTCTCACTCAAGATGGAGATGCTGGCCCTGGGGCTGCTGCCCAGGCTTAGCCAGTGACCAGGAGCCCAGCGTGGCCTCACCGGGTCCTCTACAGCTTCCCTTCCTGCCCAGGTAATGACACTGAGGCTCCTTATACAACTTTTCCTTGTAAACAACTCAAAACAATTTGGGGCTAGCTTTGTGGAAGGCTCCCTGGCTTGGCGCTCCCTGTCCCCGCATCTCCTTTGTGAGCAGAGATCGATAATGTGGAGTTTATCATGCCCATCAATTCCAGCCTGTTAGACAACCATGTCACTCCCTTCTCACAGATGTCTTGTTTTTTTTATCTCTAGTGGAAAGTGGCTTGACTTTGAACAAAAATAAAAGAGGGACTTTTACGGCTTAATTTTACAAAGGAATGTGGCTCTTCTCCAGTGCGTGAGGGCTCAGTCTTTACAGCGAGGCATCCTCAAAGAGCTTAAGTGCAGGAGGCCTGGTTACACTGCCTGGCTCCCTGGGCGCTGCTGTGCAGAGGTGAGTGGAGAGCGTGGGGAGCAGGGGCAGCCATCCAGGATAGGCGAGAGGGTGAGCCTCAAAGGGTGGGGCGGGGGCTGGCTTGGGTGCTGGGAGAACATCTCCATGCTGCCCTGAGACTATGGAGCTCGTGCCCCGCTGACTGGTGAAGCCAGGTAGATGGTATAGCAGCAGCATGGGGGTCAGGGCAGAAGCAGTCCTGCTCGAGTGTGTTCCTGCAGCAGGCCACGTGCATCAGGAAGACATCCACCTCGTTCAGCGCCCTGAAGTAACGGGGCTGTGGCCAGCAGTGTGTGCACGTCTTGTCTGCTGTGACGTGTTCTTCCTTCTGAAGCCCTCCCCTCAGCCCGCGGGCCCTGGTGCAGCGTGGAGAGGAAGAACCATGCCTGTGTGACTATGTGGCATGTCTGTGTGGCTCCAGGAACTTGAAAGGGAATTTAGCCAAAAACCCAACAGGGTGCCTGCTGTGTGCTGGGCACTGTGCGGGCAGTGGGCTTGCACAGTCCATAAGGCCAGCTTCTGTCCCCAGAAAGCTGGGCTCTCCTCACAGGCCAGCCAGCTGACCTAGTGTGTTAGGGACATTCAGCACTGAAACTGGGAAAATCCTGGGCAAACCTGGGCAAGTTGGTCACTTTTGTTATAATTTACCTTTTAAAAAATATGTTTAGGGCTGGCCAAATAGCTCAGCAGATTAAAGCACCTGTAAGCAGGCACGGGGACGGGGGGTTTGATCCCCAGGACTGCCATGCTGGCACCGCCCTCCCGTGCTGAGATAGCGATTGAGACTGGGTGTGGTGGCGCACCTGTAATTCCAGCTCTTGGGAGGCTGTAAACAGGCGGATCACTAGGAGTCCGATCTATTAGTGAGACCCTGAACACCCTGCAGACCCTTCCCTAAAATAAATAAATAATATTTTTATTTATTTATTTATTTGGTATAGTATCTCACTACACAGCTCAGACTTGTAGTGATCTTCCTGTCCCAGCCTCCCCAGTTCTGGGATTATAGGCGTGTGTCACCACACCTAGTTTTGGTGGCCACCACAGTGTGCACCATGATTCCAGGGCCGGCACAGCATGTGGTACCAGGGATTGAGCCCAGGTCCTTGTGCTTGCTAGGCAGGCGCTTAGACTGCCAGGCTAGCTCCCCAGCCCACCTTCGTTATAATTTAGATCCAGAAGGCCCCCCCTCCCCCC
This sequence comes from Octomys mimax, assembly GCA_002564305.1. Classification (NCBI taxonomy): domain Eukaryota; kingdom Metazoa; phylum Chordata; class Mammalia; order Rodentia; family Octodontidae; genus Octomys; species Octomys mimax. The sequence goes on along the minus strand of NDGM011038869.1, from coordinate 14,145 downwards.
CAAAAATTCTCATGTGCTCAGAGCTGGGGCTTTGGGAGGTGACTGCGTCATGGGGGTGCCTACTCCTCAGTGCATCTCACCTGAGGGAGTTCAGCAACTGAGCGTGCTGCTAGGAGCTGGAGACTTGCTGGGTGCTGGTCCCTGGCTGCGTCATCTGGAACAGCCAGTGTCCTTCTCTGTCGAGGAGCAAGTGGTGGAGCAAGGAGTCTGGTAGGAAGGGAGGAAAGGGTTACAAACTACTTTGGCAGTGGGATGGGTGCCGCTCACCCCATGTGACACAGATCTTTACAGATTCTCTCCTGCTCTGCTGAGGACATGGGTAAGAGCCGATGGGTAAGGTGCCCTGTCCAGGGTCACGCAGCAAGGTGGGGCAAGGCCTTCATTCCCTGGGCAGTGCTCGTTCCCTAAAGTCTGTCTGCCTTGTGTGTCTGACCCTGCCTCACCTCGCTACTTACCCAGGACCACTTTCTTCAGATTAAGTGCAGAAAATCTAGAGGCAGGGATGGTGGAGATGAAGGGAGTCACAGGATGTAAAGAGAGCAGTGGGCTGCAGGTGGTGGGGGCTATGACGGCCAGCAGTCCCCAGGAGAGAAGGGGAGAAAGGAAAGACGTGAAGAGGTCAGGACAGTTAGCCTGGAGGGATCACTTAACTACAGCTCAACAAGGTTGAGAACTTCCTGAGGCCTGAGGTGAGCAATCAGGGCCGCAAGTCCAAGGGAAGAGAGGAGAAGAGAATGACCTGCCATGGAGAAGGACCTGACTCTCCAAGGTGGGAGAGGCTTGGAAGAAAAACGAACATGTGTGTGTGTGTGTGTGTGTGTGTGTGTGTGTGTGTAGTACCAAGAATCAAAGTTGGGTATCTGTACTTGCCAAGCAGGTGGCTATGCTGCTGAGCTATCTCCCCGGCCCAGGAAAAGGAACATTCTGAGACCAGTGGTATGCATGTAAAAATAAACCTCTTGGCTTTATTTCATGCCAAGAACATTCACTAAGCATATACTACATGTCAGGCTCAGATAGGAGGCCGAGTCTCAAAACACAGAGACAGTAAATAAGCACAAATACGATGAAGTATACTAGGTATGCTGCTGTGTACATGAATTTTCATATAAAAATCTTGTGTATGAAAGTCCTTCAGATGAAAATAGTGGTCAGCAGGGCTTAGCTTGTAAAACAAATATAAATTTTGCTTCTGTCTGAAGAAAACGTGTCATTAGACATAGGTTCCAGAGAGCAGCAGCTCGCACCATTATGGCTGCTATTAGGAGAAATTGAAATCGGTGTCCTAGGAAACGGGTGATTTGTTAATTGTATTCCGAACTAAGAAAGGAAAAGAGTAGGAAAAGGTAGTCACCTCCTATCTCTGAATTCATGGGAATTCATGGGAAACTCTCTGGGCAAGCGTGAGGTCGAGAGCCACAGGTTCCAGCGCTGGAGGACTGCAGCAGGTAGGACAATGAAGCTGCACCAGCCTGCTGAGCTTAGTGGGAGCTGTCCATTGTACTTACATTAAAGAAGGATGTGTGCTCGTTGGTTGACCACATGGGGCATTAGTCATAACATGCAATTAACAAGTGGTTTCTGTGATGATATCCATGTCTGTTTCAATGCCCAGGAAAAGCCATTGGTCTTAATTATTGCCCCATTAAATAAGGATTAGCCAGAAGAATTTTTGACTGTCAACCACAAACCTTTTAGTTATTGTTATAATAATTGTATTCACAATAAAATAAATTGGAGGGCCAGCCATATAGCTCAGCGGATTAAAGCTCCTGCATGGCATGGGGTCCTGTCCCCAGGCCTGCTGTGCCAGCATGGTGGCGAGCTCCTGTAATCCCAGCGCTTGGGAGGCTGTAAACAGGCAGATCACTACGCATCCGATCTAGTAGTGAGACCCTGAACACCCTTAGACCTTTCCCTAAAAATACAGAAAAAAAAATTGGAAATGATTCTATAAGCACAAGAATCATTCCAATCCCAGCATGGAGGTCCCATCTACACTTCCAATGCTTGGGAAGCTGAAGCAGGATGTTTGCAGATTCAACCTATATGGCCAACCTGGGCTCCACAGAGACCTTGTCTCCATAAGGTCGTTCCAGGTTTTCTCTTTCATTAAAGTCCCTCCAGCCACCTCTCCACTCTCTTCATCCTTTCACTGCAGTTGGATAAACTGGCTTCCCCTTGTCCAGATGCAGCACTTTCTATAGGCCATGTGGAGCCTTCCCATTTCATGGAAGTTTCTGATCAAGCTTTGTCTCTTAATAGAGGGCTTCCTGGCCATTCCCAAGAACAGCCAGGGCATTAGTGCATCATCTTATCTTTCACTACTCTTCATTTTAGTGCTTGCACCACATTGCATTGTCTCTCTGCTTCCATGTTTGTCTCTTTCCCTTGTCAAAAAATAAGCTCCATGAGGACAAGGACTATGTGTGATTCTCTCAGTGTGTGATATACTCCCTGACTGGTGGAAGAAGCTCAATAAATATTTAGTCCATTAAATACAAGAATGAATGAATTCTGTGCCAAGCTGTTAACTGAATGGTTTTATTAAAATTGCAAGTGTGAAGTAGATTTGGGGAAAGGCTCAACTCTTTCCCTTCCCCCACCCCCCATCTCCCTTGGGGAGAGAAGGAGAGCTGGAAATAGAATGGGAGAAGTTTCTGTAAATTTCTGGTAACCATAGAGACGGTGATTTTAGTTTATTAATCTCGTGCTCTTAAGCAGGCTGGGGCCCCATGGTGATTTCTGCAAATTGCTCGGTGCTGGTTATCCTGCAGCCTTCCTCATTAAGGAAGAGCAGCCCCATTCCTATCCTGCAACACTTTAATTACCGATGAGTGGAAGCCCGGCACTGTTACGCTCATCATTGCGTGCTCTAACCTGGCCGCACCTCCCACGTTGGAGCAGCAGAACATGGTCACCACCCCTAAAGCCCCAGAGGCTTCAGTGGCAGGAGGTAAATGTGGGCCACTGCCTCCCCAAGCCCAGATCTTGGAACAGGGTTGAAATGTCTTCCCTGTGTTTGACAATGGCAGCTCAGTGCCGTCTGGGGCATCCTTTAGTTTTAGCCAGGCAAAGACACCAGCATGGTTTTCTGCCACCCCTGTCCGGCCTCTTTTGGGAGTGTGATTTAAGGGTTGTTTGTTCCTTTTCCGATGGGGAATGACAGCTTTTACAAGTTTGCCTATAGTTTTTTGGGTAATGGCTTCAGGGAAGACTTTTATCTATGGCTGTCTCTTCCCCAGAGAAGAGTCTGGTGCGGACATAAGGAGACCAGAGGGGTGGGGGTGGAGGGTGTTACCTTGACAACTTTATCCCAGTACAGCCCTAGGTGGAGATCAACCTCCTTGGGCCTCATTGTCTTTTGTGAATGAGATTGGGCTTGCTGTTTCTGTCCCTCGCTTGTGTGAAGCTCTGATAGTGGCTTCAGTCTGTTTCCCAGGCTGGACGCTGAATGAATGATGGGGAGAAGAAGCACTCAAGAATGATGGGGAGAAGAAGCACTCAAGCAGGATGCCTGCTGGATGAAGGAGAACGTGTTTGCCTAGTAGACATCTCTCAGGGCAGACACACTTCCCACCCAAGCCTGGTCTGGCCTAAGGTTTGGACTCCCTCCAGCATTGGTATTGTGGAAATGCTAAGACTTGCTGTGGCTGTATTCTCCATCCTGTTGGTTTAGAAACATTGAGTCACTCTTCCAGGGAATACTCAGGGACAGCATGCAGCTGCCACATGCTGCACTGCATGCTTGGGTCCAGCTACCCAGCTTCGCCAGGCCCTAGCAGTTCCCCCCATAGCGTGGGACAAAGTGTTCTGGAGCTTGTGGGATTTTTCTGCAGAACACATCGAGGAGAAGCCTTTGGCAGTCTGGGCTCCCAAGCACATAAGGCAGCAGAGCTGGAGTGACACAGAGGGCAGGGCTGTGCCTAGGTTCCTCCAGCTGATTGACCAACAGATCCCAGAGCTCGGCTGTTCTCCTTTCCAGGTGCCGCAACCTGTCGTTCCCCAGCAGCCTACCGGAAGTGAGTATCGTGTTCATCTTCGTCAACGAGGCGCTCTCCGTGCTGCTGCGCTCCATCCACTCAGCCATCAAGCGCACACCCTCACACCTGCTCAAGGAGATCATCCTGGTGGACGACAACAGCAGCAACGGTGAGTGCACGCCTCCGCTCCAGGGTCTCATTTCCTCAAGGGTCTTGGTGAGTATCACCTCTCTAGGATATCAGCTCTTATACACTGGCAGTGACTGTCTTCTGTGAAGTAGCGTTTTACTGAGAGGTGTTCTTTAGTCTTGGCCTGGAGGGTTGTGGCTTGGTGTTGTATTAGCAGTGAGGGTGATGATGGTGGAGGTGTTGGTGCTGCTGCTGGTAGAGATTGTAGTGGTGGTGATGGGGGGCTGGATGGCAGTGGATGTACAAGCCAGTAACAGCGATAGAGTCGGAAACTGTCTAGCATTTTTCTCAATCCCCTGTGTCTTCTCCATCTGTCCCTAGCAAGGCCTGGGGTGACCTGCAAATGTCTCATTGAGGTCTTTATGTCACTACCTCTCCATCTCCAGCCTCTATCCTTTGGTACACATTCCCTAGCCTCTAATCCCCCGTCATATACTACCCCCATGATTCTCCAAAGTTAAAGACCTTGTGTGGAGATAGTTTAGAAATTGCACTGTTGATAAGACCATTTCTATGGATGTGCTTCTGATGACGTGATTTTTTAAAAATAGACAGTGAGGTCATCAGATCACAGAGTCCCCGGGGGTTATCTTTTTGAGCCTTCTCTAGTATAGGTAATAAATTTCCCAGTGAATCAGTTGCTGTAATGAGATGGGTAGTTTGTGATTTGTTATCAATTAAAGCTGAAACATATCAGATAATTGAAATGCATTTAATCTCAATAAGCAAATTTTCTTTTTCATTTTATCATCATGTAGTAGGCAGTGTAGGAGCCGCGCTGTGTAGAGATTTCTGAAGGACAATTTGTGTGAATCACTGGACTCTCACTGTGCCAGAAAAGAAGGAAAAGGTATCAAAGGTGTCAGCTAACAGGTAACACAGTTTCAAAGGTGATTGTGTATTGTGACAGAGATAGGAGGGGACCCAGCTCCCATCTCTGCTGCCTATCGACTATCACTTTTCTTGGCCCCTAAACAAAGTTTCTGTGCTCCAGCGGCTCACACCAGGCAGCCCATGGGCCTAACCCTCAGCTCCACCCAGGCGTGCTCGTCCCTGCCTACCTTAGCATAGAAGGACACAAGAGATGAAGAATGAGGACATCCACAAGCCAAGAAGCATCCATGGACCCAGTCCTGCTGCCCCTCCTCACATGCCGGAGAACAGAAAGCCATTTGTCTCTAATCTACATGGAAAATTGAGGAAAAATTGATACTGCACTCAAGAAACTTAATTGTATTTGAGAAACCTGGAAGAAGAAAGCAAGGCAGATGCAGAAGGTTGAATATTTGAATTCAAAAGTTCGGATTTTATTTTGTTAACAATGGTTACCATCAAAAGTTTGTGGTCAGAAAAATGAAGCTGTGAAAGTGGGACCATGAAGACTGGTCATCCTAGTATCAGTGAGGAGAAGGACTGTCAGAGGGAAGAAATCGGTGAGAAGGCTGTTGCTGCAGGATAGACAAGGGGCACGCCACATCCCTGAGGTTCTGGGTGTGTGGGAATCCAGGGCAAGACACAGTCCTGACCAATACCGTAAAAGAAGTTTCCGCTGAACCTGTCATTGGCAGGTGGCTCAAAGGAGGGCAGGTCAGTGAGAACTACAGGTTACAAGGCAGGCTTGCTTGGAGGATGAGTGTGAGTAACCCTAAGAAAAGAGGGGAAAAGGAGCCGGGATGTGGTACAGTATTGATTTCTGTGCAGTGTGTGCAAGAATGAGTCACTTGGATGGGCTGGGGAGATAGCGCTGTGGAATAAGTAGGAAGCACAAGGTCCTGAGTTTGATCCCTGATACCACCAAAAAAAAAAAAAAAAGAAAAGAAAAGAATCACTTGGGAGGCTTCAAAGTGAAAGTGGGAGGGGCCAGCAAGATAGCTCAGTGAACTAAAGCACCTGCTGAGGCAAGCTTAGGCTAGCACAGGGACCGCTCCTCGATCCCCAGCACTACATGCCATGCCAGCCTGGCCAGAGTCCAGGCGTAGAGCTGCACACCGGTGACCTCAGCATTGGGGAGGCTGAAAGCAGGAGGATCACCATGAGTCCGAGCTGCATACGGGAGGATCACCATAAGTCTGAGCTGTTTAGTGAGACCTTGCAACAACCGAATACAAGAGGAAGCGGAAGGGGAAGGGGAAGGGGAAGGGGAAAAGGAAGAAGAGGAAGAGGAAGAAGAAGAGAAATATGGGAGTTTTGAAGTGATAGTACAGTTTTATGGTTTTGTAGAGATGGTACAATGGAGCATCTTGATTGTAGCAGTCGGTACACGAAGCTACACGTGTGCTAAAACTGCACACACCTGTACACACCTGTTCCCGTGACTGCCAGAGTAACCGCAGAGATCTGAGCCAGCCTCACGGGGTGTAGCAGCATCGGTGTGCTGGCTTCGACACTGCACTGTAGATGTGCAGTGTGTTACCACAGAGGAGGCTGTGTGGAGGCTGGACGGCACCTTCCTGTACATCTGGAGGTGTCTTTAATTATTCCAAAATTTAAAGTTAAAATGAACAAACAAAAGTGCTGCCCAGGCGGTCTGTATTAAGTTGGAGGTGGCACCTGGAGGTCACTGTTCTAAAAGGCGTTCTTGCTGAGTCACAGCTCCAGCTGGCAGCCTGTGGCGGAATACATAATGCGTGGCTTCCTGTTCGCCCATGTGGTTTCCAGTGCCCAGTGCGAAGGGAAGAACTCGGCTGAAGCCGGAAGTCATGAGTTCAGGGCCCCTCGGCATGGGGATAAGCCTCAGCGCAGCCTCCTCTGCGGTTACGTCTTACACAACCACAGTGCAGTGTGGAGGACCCTCAGCCCACTGTCTTAGTTTCTTCCTCTGTGAAAAGGGAACCCTAATCTACCCCTGCTTGCCTCCCTGCCAGCAGTGGTACACATGACTGTGGAGTGAGGGGTCCATGTCACTGCCGCCAGCTTCCAGCATGTTGCCCCCGGGGGCCAGGACATGGCTAGTGGACATGGCACAACCAGAGCTCGGGAGAAGAAAGTCGGGGGACTTGCATTTGGAGTCTTGTGGGGAGTACATGAAACCATCTGCTGTGAGGAGAGGGTGTCAGGAGAAAAGAGGAGAGGGGGGCAAGAGGAGGAGAGAGAAAAAGAGCAGAAGCTTGTGAGAAAGGACCCAGGAGGGTGGGTTAGCTGCTGGGAGACAGGGGAGGACGGCCGGACACATCTGGAAGACAGTGTAGTCCCGTGAGCTTCATTCGGATAGCTGTGTGTTTGCCGAAGGTAGAAGGACAAGACGTCTGAGGAGGCCCTGCACTTGGCAGGTGCCAATCATGGAGCCCAGTGGGAAGCGGAGTTAGAGAAAGTCCGAGCTGGGCAATGCCAGCCAGGCAAGTGAGCGGAGAGCGGATGCAGTTTCTGTCAGGGATTTTGATTATGGAGGAGAATCTTAAGCTAAGGTGAGAACTGAGGCAACGTGTTTCAAAATAAAAATCCCTATAATCTACAGTGAGAAAGAAATTTGCACCATGACCCAGAATGACATACCTGCTTATGCTGGTACATGCAGGATTGAAACAAAACTTTTAAGAAATAACACCTACCTTTGCCCCGTGCAGAGCACTCTGCTATTTTCTATTGTGTTCTGTTCTGTGCTATTGAGTTCTATTGTATTGCATTTTATTCTACTTCTCTCCTCCTTTTTGAAAAGGCAGCTTGTTCTCAGAGCCCTGAGTGCGTATTGGAATCTGCTAGACAGCTATTTAAAAATTCGGGTGGTCCAAGTAGGGATTTAATGGGTCTGGAGAGGAGTACCTGGGGCCGGGGAGATGGCTCAGTGGAATAAGCGCTTCCCTGGCAAGCGCAAGGGCCTGAGTTCAATCCCCGGTTCTGAGAAAAAAAAAAAAAAAGATATGAGAGGAGTACCTGAGTCCCAAGGCCCAGAAACCAGGGTTGCCCCTGGAAAGAAAGGGTTACCTGTCCCCCCTCAGTAGCCACAGATGGCTAGGCAGTGGGACAGCTAGAGGTAAGGAGGGGTGCTGTGGCCTCTGTCCCAGGCCCTGTGGCAAGGGTCAGGTCCTGGCTAGAGGACCCTTTGTGAATGAGGCAGAGAGGTGACCAGGAGTGGAGTTCCCCTAGGCTAATCTGAGCTGAAGTCCCCAAGGGAGGCAGCAAATGAGACACCCGGAGGAAGGGTGCTGCTGGACCTCAGGACAGGTTGCAGGAGCTTGCTGTGGTGGGGGCGGCTGTGGCTGTACCTTAGAAGGCTCCATTTTTGAGAACTGCTCCTTCTAGGCATTATCTCCCATAGGACTCTGTTTTATTTTTCGTCAGGCCCACCAGCTTGTCTCCGCAAGCATTCCTGGAGTATGGAGAGAATGATGGATCAGATCGGGGCTCTGCCATAAGCACAAAATGGGGTAATGGGGGCTCGTTTCTGGCCTTGGTCCTGCCACTGCCTGGCTATGGGCTTTGGTCTGTTCAGGTACCCTGTAGGGACATTAGACCCCGCCTTGCCCCGTCAGCTGACAGAGTGGCTGAGGAGAGTCTGGGGAGATGGGGAGCCATGTTCTGCGCAAGCAGTGGGATGCTACGGGCGCCCCAAGAACAAATGAAAATGACAGTAATGAAAATAACTACAATAATGACACCAGTGCGGTGACGCAGCTACCACGTAAAGGCTGCGTGCCCGTGGGGACAGCACGCCACATGACTTGGCACCCGGCCAGCGTTTCAGTTCTAGCTTCTTTCTTGCTGTGTGCTCTTAACACCTGTGGACCCTCTTGTCCTTATCTGTAAGATGTGTAATGCCTCCCTCCAGGACCGCTTGGAGGCTTGGACCAGATAAGGCCTGACGGAAGAGACAGGGGACGCTGGTGTTTGAAATCCTTCGTTCAGCAGCCCAGAGCACCAGTGGTCTCCCTCGCTGAGGCCTTCTCTGTGTTTGTCACAAGCTCCGTGCGCCGGAGCCTTTTTCCTCCCCACTGTGCTTCGCGTGGGGTCAGCCCTGGGCTTCCTCCAGCTCAGGAAAGCAGCGGCAAGCCCTGCTGTCCTCATCCCAGTCTCCAGGCTTCAGCTCTTCCAGACCTGAGACCACTGCATTCTGCCTTCTTGGAAACATCCTTGGCGGGCTCAGCTTTTTCAGGGCTGGCTTGTAGGTGGGACATTGTCACCATGCGGTGCAGTCTCAGACAAAGGTGGTTGAGCTGGGTTATGAAGTCATGCCAGGGCCCCTCCTGTCCTGGGTCTTGGGCGCCGGCTGTGCCCCCCACCTGGTGCGCTCTGCTCACCGCTCTCCATCCCACTGTGACCTGCCTTTCTACCTCTTTGGACCTTGGCTCGAGCGCCAGGCCAGAGCTGTCACCGAGACACTCCACTTAAATGGCAGCCCTCTCCCCTCACTCCGAGGCTGCCTTCGGGTCTTCCCTGAATAGCACCTGCTGCCCTCTGCTGGACTGAACTCACCAGTGTACTTTCCCGAATTTCTTTGCACACTTTCCCTCCACTTGTCCGTAAGTTCCAGGGAACCAGGAACGTCCGCATGCCCCTGCTGTGCCTCCAGCCCCCAGGACAGTGGCCTGTATGTGCAGAATATGGGTTCCAGGAAAGGATGAGTGTGTAAGTTTGCACTCTGCCAAGCCGGGGCCAGCCCGGAATCTGCATTTTCTCAAGCTTCCTGGAGCATGCTGGGGCAGCAGGACACCTTGAGTCTCTGTTCTGTGCATGCTACAGTGGGGCAGCCTGTGACAGCAGTACCCACCCACTCTGTCCAGCTCCCTGCAGGCAACAGCACTGTGGATGAGGCCTCTGGGGCCAGCCTCAGCAGATGGTGTGAATACAGACAGACAGTAGGTGGAAGGCGGAACTGATAGGAGGTGCTCTTGCTGTTTTCTGGACTTGGCCTGAACTCAGTCCCCCAGACTCGGAGGACCGACCCTAGACCGTGTCACCAGGCTCTGCAAGCATCCCCAGCAGTCCTCCCTGCCCTGCCTGCTGTGCAATTCAAAACCTGTGTTGCCCTCCGCTGGCTCCTCCTCCTCCTTGTTATCACAGGAAAATGAGCTGACTGCATCTCTGAACCTCCTGCTTTTAATTACCAGGCTTTCATTGAATCCCAGTGGGCCACTGTCATTAGCTGGGATGGGGTGACACAACCTCTATGGGCTCCGGAGGGAGGGAAGCCCTGGGGTGCTCAGTGCAGAACATCGACTTCGCCTTTGACTCTTGACGGCCGTTCACCTGTTCACACGTTTAGTCAGTCATTCGATCTGTTGCTTTGTGCTCAGTCATGGGCTCATTCATGCCACACAGACAGACATGAGAGCTCGGTGGTTGAGACCTTTCTCGGTTCCCTCTTCACCTGCTGCCTAGACACCTAACCCCACAGTTTTGCTCCCTGTCTTTGGATGCAAACGTCTCCTTGGACTCAGCTTCTGTTTCCTTTTTGCATTCATGCCCTCTTGATAAACGGACACACTGTACACCTGTCTGTCCTTTCCACTTGGGGTTTCAATGCTGATCTGAATTCTTTGCTCTGCTCTCTCCTTCATGCTGGCCATGTTCGCACAGAACCTTTCAAGCCAAGAGGAGGCATAGAACTGGGCAGGCTTCAGGAGACAGGCAGAACAGCGCTGTCCCTTGGTGTCACAGGGCCAGACAGATGGCTGAAAGTTCAGAGAAACTGTGACCTATGAGCCAGTCAAGTCCCAGCTGGCTCTCCATGGGTAACTGATAGCCTGTGCGGGACCAACACTTGCCAGTGTCTCTTGTCTTCATGGCAGAGCTATAAGCTAGCACCTCAGCCTTCTACCCCCAGCCACAGCCCCTCCTTGCACCATGTATTCCCTGGCTTTGTCCTGACTCCAGGTCTCCTGCTTCTCTGCACTGTACATGGGCAAGTGGGCCACAGTCAGGCAGCCCCGAGTTGGGTGGCTCCGGGTGTGTGGCCTGTTATTTCTCGTTGCTGGTACACAATAGCTGATACCCACAACTTCAAGAAGCAAAGGTTTATTTAGCTCACAGAGTGCAGAGCTTTCAGTGCATTGTCAGCCGGATCTGAACCAGGGCAGCAGGGTATAAGGCATGGCAGAGGAAGCTTGCTTGAAGCATGGCAGCCAGGAGACAGAGCTAAGGAGGGAGGGAGAGGGACCCGAGTGACCCACCTCCTCCAGGCAGGCTTCCCCTCCCAACCTCACATTTAGCTACAAACTCATCAGTGAACAGAGATGGCCCAGTCACCTCCCAAAAGCCCCACTTATGAGCTCTGCCCAGGCTGAGTGAGGGAACTGCGCCAGTGGCCCCCATGCCCTGGCTTCACTTTGCCTCGCTGGGTTTAGCTCGGTACTGACTTCCTGATCATTGTGAGCCATTTAGTAGCCTGGGAAAGAAGAACCCAGGACTCGTCCCAGTGTCTCAGTGTCTAGCTCATAGAAGGACAGTCACAGTGCCCCAGAGAAGATGTAGCCAGTTGCTCTATCTCATAGATAAGGAAGCTTAGTTTCTGAGAGATTAGAAAAATAGTGCTCAGTGGCCAAGGCCACGTACCACATGCGAGAGACAGAAGCACAAGCCCACGTCCTCTGGCTCTGGAACCCATGTCTCTTCTCACACTGCTGGGACCAGGAGGAGGTATGGACACAGGCGTCTTCCTCCCGGCTCCCCTCATTGCTTCTTAGAGACGGCAGCCCAGAGTCGGATGACTGTGCCATGCCCTGAGATGGCAGGCCTGTGTCCTGACGTGACGTCTTGTCGTAGACTAGCCCCGCATGGTGACCCTTTCAGGTACCCATGATCACTGAAGGCCTGGGTCTATCTCAAGGGGCCCTGGGCCAGAAGAGCTCCAGGTGCTGGCTGGACCACCACCCAGCTGCTGTCTCTGGCCAGGGATGGAGTTTGACCCCTACTTGCCCAGACCTGGGCCTTAGACCAGAATGACTTCCAGTGCCCAAGGTAGACCGAGTTCCTACCAGGCACCCCAGCTCACTAAGCACTCATATGCCAGAATTAGTTTATGTACTTCTTATAATTAATATCCTGTGATGGTGAAAACCATCATCAGTGTCATTTTGTGTAACGGGGAAATGGGCACAAGGAATGTGTGGAGCTTAGCCAAAGTCACACAGAGATAGGGAGTCGAGCCCTGACTGCCTGGTCTAGGAGCCTCCACACTTGACCATTAAATGGGCTGCCTCTGGTGCGCCTTGTGTTTCCGGATTCCAAAAGATGTATTTGTGCTTTGTCATCATTTGTTTCCTCTGTCCTCTGGGAAGAGAGAGAGAGAGAGAGAGAGAGAGAGAGAGAGAGAGAACAGTAAGTAGTGCTGGGCAGCAGGGCTAATGAAGAAAGAGACAAATAAGGAATTTAGAGAAAGCCCTGGCTGTCTCCTCTGCTGCAGCTTGTTGTGCTGCATAGAAGTTTCTAGGTTTGGGTCAAGGGGTGAAAGATAATTGATGAATTAGCAGCCGGGCTTTAGGGCTCCTTGTAAGAGAGAGATGGCTTCCTTCTCTTTAGAGGTAGAAGGCAGCTGGGTGTGCATGTCTGTGCATGAGCATTGTACATATGTGTGTGANTTGTTTGTGTACATATGGGTTTGCATGCATGTATGCACACATGTATACAGGCATTCATGCACATGCATGCAACCATGTGCATATATATTTGGGCACGTGTGTCCATGTGGACTGCACATGTGTGGATGTGCACCTGTACATATGTAGCCATGCAGTGGTGAACACGTGTAAACCCTGTGTGTGCGCGTTGTGTGTGCTTGTGCGGGCGGTCCTGTGCAGATCCCCCTAACAGTAGTTTGAACCGCTTCTAACCACCCACCGCTACCTCGAGACACCTTCAAAGTCCTGATGAATGACAATCATACAACTCTGAATCATTATTTTTAATTATGAGTGAGAAAAATAACAACGTGGTGACGAAATAGAAGCAGAGCTCCCAGAGCGCTTGATGCCTCCAGCCGCCGGGCCCACCCCTGCAAACCTCCATCGTCCCTTGGCCCGAAGCCTGCCTAATCATTGTTTAATGTTTCAAAGATGTTGTCCTACATAAGAGATGCTCATTCTAGGCTGTAAAACAACCAGCAGTTTTGCACGTAGCTGGAATAATTGCAAAAACTTTAAAAAGCTAAGGCAAAGAATGGCCCAGCAGTATTGTGCTTTATGAAGCTTAAAGAATCCCATATAGCTAATTGAATTACAACCAAGACTCGGGCAGCTTAAAGGTGTTTACACAGCCAGGCATGTGGGTTGCCAGTGCCAGCCTTCCCTGGCCAGCTCAGCCTAATGCTTCTTGTCACTGCCCACCCCATTCCTTTGACCGATCACATCAGCAGAGTAACCCAAGGTGGACAGGAGGTGCCAGCAATTTAGAGGTTGAGGCAGCTCAGTTCTGTGTCCTGCAGGGGTCTTGGGGGTGCACCCAGGCAACCCAAGGCTGCTGCTACCCACCGCAGTGCTTCTCACCAGCCCTGGAGTTGCCCTTGGCTTGGCCATGGATCCGTGTCCTCTGATGCCATTGAGCCACACGGTCCCCAACCACACTGTAATGACTAATAGGATTCAGAGCACCTGGCTGCTACAAGTGGCACATGATTCCTCCCCTGCTGACGCGAGCCCCAGCTCGAGGTCTCTGCTCTGCTGTGGCCAGGGCCTCTGGGGAGCAGGAAGAGTCCAGTGCATGTGTCTGTCTGTGTCACCTCCCTAGTCTGCATCTCAAGGCCGCCTCGTGCGGTCCTGCTGCTGGTACCTGTCGCCTGGCACACAGGCAAGCTCACAAGGTCACCTGCTCTCTACCTGCTAAACGGCATCTTCCAGTGAGCCTCTCTCAGAAGTGACTTTGCCAGCTTGTTGTCCCACAGAGCACTTACATAATGCACATCACAGTGCCAGGGGGAAGTGGATGCCTGGGCCCTTCTTCCCAGTGGGTGGCCCAGCCTTCCAGGCTGCATCTTGGGGTGACTTCCTGTCTTAGTTACTCTTCTCTCGTTGCTGGGACAAATACCCGACACTCAAAATGAAGG
>NDGM011038864.1:0-15262 GCA_002564305.1 Octomys mimax | reverse complement strand
TCCTAGGTAAACCAACAGGACTGAGCAGACGCTGAGGTTGCAGGCTCTGTCAGCAAGGATTCCAAGTGACCGTTTCCATTTTATAGATGAGGGAACCGAAGCACCACTGTGTCCAGGCGACTCCAACATTTCTTGTCCTGAGTGGCAAGTGTGCTGTGAATGGTACTGCTTTTCTTCTTCTTTGTCACCTGCATTCCCCCAGCTGTCTACTTAACATTCATTCGTGTGTTAAAAAGAGAACCAGTTGCCCAGGCAGGTAAATCCATCCCAGCCTCTGATTGGGCAGAGCCTTGGAGGGACCATTTCCAGCCACCGCGGGCAGGAAGAACTCTTTGCCCCTGGCACAGTCAAGTTCAGCTGCAGGGGCACAGAGCTGGCCACTGTGCCGTCACAGTCACTTAGTCACCACCCAAGGCAGGTCGTAGGCCAGGGAATACTTCCGTCCATGGAGGATGGAGCTCGAGAACCAAGCAACGGCAGTTGTTCCCCGGCAGACTTCACAGTGCTGCTCCTGGGACTCTCCCAAGACCCATGGAACAGGTACTCTTGGCAGGTCCCGTGTCACATGCTCCACGGCTGAGGCCAGAAGACACAGGTGCTGCTGCAGGGAAGACTTTCTGCACCTGCCCAGTGCTGTACAGGAACCTCAGTGATGGAGACTGAAATAGAGGCCCTTCTGAGGATGCACGAGGCTGCCCACAAGGCCCCACTGTCACCTTCCCATGAAGACACCCTGTCAGGCCACTTCCTCACATAGCCCCAGCCCTACATGCACCTGCAAACCCAGCACTGGGTAGTCGTTCTGATGTGGGCTGAAAGCCCAGGAGCCCCTGCTTAGGGTGCATCCAGTAGCGCCCCGATTTCACGGGCCACGGACACATCATTACCTTTGTGTCTTCATCTGTAAAATGAGGATAGTGGCTGCATCCCCCTTAGAGGATTTCGGTGAGAGCACAAGGGCTAGTGCCTGCCAAGCCCTGGCACAGGATCGAGCTCAACTACTGCAGTGGCTCGGACCACTGTCATGATCCCCCTCCCCCCAGTAATTGAGCTTCATAGAGCTTGAGGCACGGGTGTCTCCAGTCTTTCCTCCCTGCCCGCCTGCTTTGGCCTTTCCTCTTTTCAGCCTGGCCTGGGCCTTGTGCCTGGCTCCTAGCTGTGTCCTCCTCCTGGCATTTCCCATCCCTTCCTGCCTTAGAGAAGTCCTTTAAAATTATAGAAGACTTCTGGGCATGGTGATCTGCACCTACAGCCCTAGCTGTTCTGGAGGCTGAGGTGAGAGAACCTGGGCCTGGGAGTTGGAGACCAGCCTGGTCAACACAGCAAGAGCCCATCCCAAGAAAAAAACAACAGAAAACCCCTTGGAATGGAGGTAGTGGGAGTACCCAGATAAGTAAGTAAACAAATATGGTAAAACGTGTAAGAATACATTTCAGCCTGCTGCCCCGGCCACACCCATGAGCCCTGAGACTTTGTGCTCAGGGAAATAAGCTGGACACCACGCAAATGAGGCCCTCCTTGACCCGCGACGCCACCGTGTCCTGATAGGTCCATTACGTCGGGCTAAGGGTGCAGCTACACATGGTGGCATGCACAGACCCTGTGCTCAACCCACAACACCACAAAAATAAAAATTATAGTTTGTGGAAGGTATCACAAGTTAAAAATGCATTTAATCCACCAAACACTGAAGATCAGTCTCCACACACACTGTGTCCCGCTGCCTGGGAGCTGTCTGGCCCCAGCAACCCCAGAGTTGCAGGATGCAGTGAGAGCCCAGAGAAGTGTTCCAGGCAGGGCCCCAGGGATGCCTGCTGCCTAAGCGCCAGCACAGCCAGAAGCCTCAGATCCGGCGCCACACTATTCTGCTGGCAAGAGGTCCCTGGGGGAGGGTGTTCTGGGACTCTATGGAAGACAGGGCTGGCCTGGGTTGGGACATGTGGGAGGATGAGGCATGATGCTCTCGGGGGTCTGAGGTCTCCCTTCTGCAGGAGAAAGGTTGCTCTGTGTGAACACAGAACAGAAAAGCGGTGAGAAATTACTTCTGCTACTGAGCTGTGCCCTTAACGGTGGCAAAGATGACAGGTTTCCTGTTTTAGGGATTTTTATGACCAATACAGCTTTAAAAACTAAAACAATCCTCCTTGCCGGGTGCAGACCCGGGTTGGCAGACACGTGGCCTCTTGTTGCTTCTAGGGGACGCAGCTGGGGCCATGGGGTGAGCCCTATTCTCTTTTCCAGATGCGGGCACTCCCGGGCCCTCTGGCAGCCTGGGGCCCTGGCCATCGTGGAGGGGATGAGCCCCCATGCGTGTGGCATTTGCAGGGCTGGAGGGAGCTCCCTCCCAGGCAGGCCAGACTAGAAATGCAGCTGGGGCCGTACCTGCCAAGCGAGGCCAGGCTGTGTGCCCACAGGGACGCTGCTCACTGGGGCTTCTCTTGAATCCTCTGGCTCTGCAGACTCAGCGTGGCGTGGCTCCGCCCCTGCTGCGTGGCTCCTGAGCGCACAAGTTGGACCTCTGCGCAAACGCGGTCAAAGAAGGAGCCCTCCCAGACAGATCCTGCAGAGCAGGGGTCTACAGGAGACCCTTCGGGACATGCTGTCCCAGCAAATCCATGCCACAGGGCCCCAGGAGGATCAGTATTCTGACACATCCTGTGCACAGAGATACTTAAGGGCCACTTATCTCCATCTCCACAGAGCCTAAGGCCACCTCATGTCACCCAGCGGGGTAGGGGGCACCTGCTATTGCAGGGGGGAGACGCCATGAGCAGGAATTGTGCAGACACTAAAAAACAGATCTGTTTCTGCCGAAAAGAAACACCAAGAGAAAGGAAGGGAGGGAGGAAGGAGTAAGAGAGGGAGGAGGGAGAGAGGGTAGGAAGGAAAGGAGGACAGAAGAAGGGAAGGAGGGAGGGAGACCCGCCGGAAGAGAAGTCAGAGGCCACCGCTGTGGTAAAGCCGGGTCACTGCCTTTGGACTCCTCCACTGTGTTTTTTCCTGAACACAACGCCAGCCCCCACATGGCATGCACAGTGGCAAGGCCTGGAAATGGACCAGGTGGTCCCCGCGTCATGTAGGCCACGGGATCGGAGGGGCGGGAGCTCGGACCGCTGAACGCGGGGTGTCTGGGAGCGCGCAGATGCGTCTCCGCCTCAGAGCGAGGCTCCAGTCGGCTGCTGGAGAACTTGGTGTGTAATTTAAATCTTATTAAATAATGAATTTAGGTCAGTGGTAATTTATAGATTACCTTCATTAACTGGATAAAAATAATCACCAACTCGACAGTGAGTCATAACAGAAATTAAATTAAAAGAAAAAAAAGCACAGCTTAGCGTGGTTGGGGTGTGAGGACGTGTCTCCTATTATTTCCCAGAGATTCTGGAGATCGGCAAAAATCAGCATGGATTTGGCTTAAGACAGCTCCCTTTTTTCTCCTTAATTTTTAAGGCCACCAGGAGAAATGTAATCCATATGTGTTGGATTTATTTACATTTAAACCATCAAAACAGTGTTTGTCAGAAGCATTTGAAATCTAAGAACCCTCCTCGTTCTTGTTAAGGGGCTTTGGTCTTTGCACCAGGAAGTTGTCTTATGCCAGATGTGACAAAGCCAACCTGGGCAGGATTCCCGGATGGGCGCCCCCTCCTGCCTTCCCACCTGCCCCTGGCCCTGGGGGGTCCACTGGGTTCTACTTCCTGAGGCTCTGAGGGCAGGCTGGGAAGGCAGCCCTAAGCAGCTGGTCTGGCCAAAAGTGAGATCACTGGGCACCTACTATGTGCCAGGCATGGCGCTGGGGTAGAACTGACAACTGCAAGAGGTAGGCACTCGAAGTATCCCCATTTCACTGATTGGGACAGGGTGTCCTACAGAGATTTAGGAGTGGCCCACAGGGACCAAGTCAGAGTGCGTGTGGCGGAGCTTGGAGGTAGATGCCTTGAGTGGGTTTCCTACACTCCCCCACCTTCCCAATGCTGGGACTCGAGCTCAGAGCCTGGAAGACCATGTTCCTTGTACTTTGAGATATGGTTGGGAACCTCAGAGATCAGACTCTCCAAAGATCCTGGGAGAGCTACACAGAGAATGTATGCTAACTGAAAAGTGGATCGCACAAAGGACGTAAAATAATTTGCAGGGTTTTATTGCTATACTCATTTGATGGGCGAATATCGCCCCAACAAGCGCAGCCTGCTCTGCCTGCGCAGCTTGCCCGCCTTCCTTCCTGCCTTCCCTCCTTCCTTCTCTTTTTCTCAGTCCTGCCTCCCTCTCTCCCTCCCTCCCTTCTCCCTTCCTTTCTTTCTCTTGGTGTTTCTTCTCAGTAGAAACGGATCTGTCCTTTAGTTCCTGCTCACAGCATCTCCCCCTACAACAGCAGTGCCCCCACCCCCTTGGGTGATGTCAGGTGGCTTTAGGCTCTGTGGAGATGCTGGATGCGTGGCCCTCGAGTGTCTTTGTGAGCCGTACACTTTGCCCTTGGTTTCAACTCTAACTCAGGAGCTCTGAGGACACATATTCCTGACTGATAAGAATAGGGTACATTTACTGAGTGCCTGCCAGGTGGCAGCCACCGGTGGGGCACTTACCTCTATGCTGAATCCTGCCCCTCTCTTCTTATAGACATGACTGGGCTCCCCACTTCTCAGAGGAGAGGTCTGAGGCTGGCAGCAGCGACCGCTGCAGTGCGTATCACGTCCCTGCCAGGATCAGAGCTGGGCGGGGATCGGGCCTCTGGGCATTGCTTCCCATGCAGCCTTACAAAAACTCCTATGGATGGGGAGACTCAAAGCAACTGAAATGCACGCTCTCACCACGGTGAGGCCAGCTTGACCTTGAGGCACCAGGGATTGGCTGCTTCTAGACCAGACCCAGAACATGTTCTTGGCCTCCTTCCCACTGTGGGCAGGGATGCTGAAAACCAGTACAAAGCTGGACATGTGGCCCGTGGTGTCACTGCTAGGATGCGGGGTCTTTTCTCAACCCAGATTGAAATCAGGCATTGGCAAGTATGGCGCTTTCGATGTCAACAGCCCCGAGCTTTGCACACCGGCGGTTCTTACCTCTGGGCAGGCAGCCCCCTACCCTCTCCTCGCAGCTAGAGCCAGCAGCTTCTGACACCTTTGGGGGAATCGTTCAGCTACCAGGGATGGTGGCTCCCAAAGTGCTTCGTTGCCCTCTGCATTCTTTGCTGCCTGAGGGTGGCCGGCCACCTTCGTGTCTGGTGTGACCAGTTCTCAGTGCCCTTACTCAGCAGGCTCCACGACAGACAGAAGCCATGAGAAGCATGCATGTGCCATGAGAAAGAGGCTCTACTAGGACTTGTGTTGTAGCACGGGGGGAAGCACCCACGCTGACCTGCTGAGGGGCTGGGGAGGTTGCTTATAGAGGGACAGGAAGGGCAGGCTAGCGCATACAGTGTCAGGGCCTTGTTGTTGTCCACAGGTGAGGCTGGCCCCTTGGGCCTGACTGAGAGCGGCTGCAGAGGGGAGGGGTAATCCAGAGGGACTTGAGGCGGGGTCACCGGATAGATCTGGGACCAGAGCTGGCTGCAGCAAGAGAAGCCGTGGGGTGTCTGACCATCACCCAGTCTGATGTAGCTGGGCTGACGACATTTCTGGAAGAGCCGTGAGGAGGGAGAAAAATTTAAAAAGCTTCTTGGCATGTCTTGGGTGAGACCTTCTCTATCTGAATGAACAGTGATTATCCCAGGGTAGGGAGTGAAACGGGCCTCTTCTCAGCCCAAGGAAGCCTTGTGCTTGGGCCGCTGACCAGATACTGTGTCACTGCTGGACCTCTGCTTGCACTCTTCTGCTTATAAAAAGAATTCAGGGCTGGAAGGAGTGTGAGTTGACAAGGTCCTCAAGGAAAATTTTAAAATGCGCATCACTGGGGCTGGGGAGATAGCTGGGCGATCTAAGCGCTTGCCTGGCAGGCATGAGGACCCGGGTTCCATCCCCACTGGAGGCCTACACCCTGTGATTTCTTTGCATAGAGAATTCTCAGCCATCTGCACAGATGTGACCCTGGCCAGCTGAGCTGATTTTGGTCTCAGACGTCTCACGTAGAACACACAGCAGCGTTGGCAGTCCATTCCCAGGGTGCTGGGAGGCTGCCTACATGGGTCCATCGAGGCACATGCACAAGGCCTGCTGCTCAGTGGGCGCCGGGGCCCCCAGCTGTGCTGGGCAGCGTCTGCCCACTTGGCACAGCTTGGGAGAGCCTGCTGTGAAGCACAGGAGGAAAGAAGACCAAGCGTCTCCCCTCAGGAGCGCAGGGCGGGGGGGAGCTCAGAGACTGTGTTGCCTTGGGCCATCAAAGAGTGCCGAGTCCAGCAAAGACACAAGGGGGAAGGCTGCGCAGGTGTGACGGTGCTGTGTTAGACAAGGCGGGCTGGGGCCTCCCCAGGAGCAGAAACTGGAAGGGGGATGGAAGGAAAGATGGTCCATTGTTCTCCACTCGGAAGTACTCCGCTACCTAGGGGACATCTGGAAACAACTGGTGACATTTCTGGTTGTCACGCGGGAGCCTCTGGTTGTAGAAATATTTTGTTGTTGTTTGGTCTTTCTCTTTCTTTCTTTCTTTCTTATCTTTTTTGAGACGGTCTTGCTATGCAGTTCAGGCTGGCCTTCAACTCACAGTGTAGCAGAGGCTGACTTTGAACTCAGCGATCCTCCTGCTTCAGCCTCTTGAGTGTTGGGATTAAAGGTGTGTGCCACCATGCCCAGCTAGTTGTGGAAATGGTACCAGCTACTAGGGGGTAGCTCAGGAAGGTTACTGAACACCCTGGGCCAGACACACCAATGACTTCATCCCAGCCCACGTGTCTGCAGTACTCAGACTGACAAACTCAGCTCTAACCTTCATTTTTCCTGTTTACTTTTAAAAAATTTTTGTTTTGGCACAAGGTCTTGCTATGTAGTTCAGATGCATAGTGATCCTCCTATCTCAGCCTCCCCAGTTTTGGGATTACAGGCATGCACCACCATGCCTGGTTTGGGGGCTGGCATGGTGTGCCCAGGATTCCAGGGCCAGCACAGCATGTGGTACTGGGGATTGAACTTGTGACCTTGTACTTGCAAGGCAGGCACTTAGACCACTGAGCTATCTCCCAAGCCCCTAAATTTGTGTTTTTAAAATAACAAAAAATGGTTTTGGCCAAATAGCTCAGCAGATTAAAGCACCTGCTTAGGCAGACACAGGGGCCGGGAGTTCGATCCCCACGCCCTCAGTGCACCCCGGGGTTAGCTGAGATGGCAATTGAGACTGGGCCTGGTAGCGCATGCCTGTAATCCCAGCACTTGGGAAGCTGAAAACAGGAGGATCACTACGAGTCCAATTTACACAGTGAGACTCTTTAGACCCTGTATACCCTGTCCTAAATACAAAAAAAATAATAAAATAACAAAAATGACACTACCATGTGCATATCCTAACTTCTAATCTGCTTTGTACATGCAATAATATATTTGGAGGAATATGTATCAAAGGAGTATAATTATTTTATGCGTCACTAAAGCTGCCTCGTAGCCCTAGATACACAAGTACTGTTACAGATTTCACTCATTTCCTACAGATGGAATTGTAAGTTAATTCCAATTCTTGACTGCTAAAAACAAGGATAAAGATCCTTCGCCCATCCATAGTTCTTTCCTTAGGATCCATTTCTACACAGAAAATTGCAGGGTGGGGTGAGCAGGCCCCGAAAGCTCTCGCTGTGGACTTTGCAAGAGCATGGAGTAGACAGGCACCCGGCCCAGGCCTGTGTTTCCCAAGTGTCTGACCCTGAGCAGACTGCTTCATCTTGGGCCTCTGTGGCCTTGTCTGCGAAATGGGCCTCAAAACAGTTCCTATCTCATTAGGTAGTTTTTTGTTGTTGCTGCTGTTTTTCAGAACCGGGAATTGAACTCAGGCCCTTGCGCTTGCCAGGGAAGCACTTATTCTACTGAGCCATCTCCCCGATCCCTCATAAGGTGGTTTTGATCTAGAGGATAAGTATTAAGTCCATGGTACAGTGACTGGGGTCCAGCTCCATGGGCTCCAAGAGAGCCCCCCATCTCACCATCCCTCTACATCCTCAAATCAGTGGGGATTAAGTTGGCCCCTCCCCCTAACAACTGCCAATATCACAAGTGGGCCGCCTCTCTCAACACTGCCACGGGGATCACCAGAGCTGATGATATGGGAAAGACAACTCAGTCAATGCCCTTTTGTGTTCCAGTGTCATTTCAAAGCTTAGATTTCGCTTCCTTAAGTTTGCTTCCTGTAAATGTTATCCTAGCTACCTCTAAGTAAAACATCTAACACCCTGTGCCTCTGTCACAAGCTCAGCCCTTGTGCTATCGCTTCCGGTAGCCATGCCCAATCATATCAGCACCCATGCTCAGACCTGGAGTTACAACTCCCCTCCTGCCCTTTGTGGTTGGCGCCCGGCCGTGAGCTGGTTGCCCACTGCTGACCCCCAATAAACTTGCTTGTCTTTGCATCTGGCCCCCAGCAATGACTCAATTAAATAAGTGTGTTTGCCACAACCCTGACACAGTAGTATTTTAACTGGTATGTGTCAAGGGGTCCCCACCAGTCATCTGGATAAAAAGGTAATTTAACAACCAGGAAGGTGGAGCAAGGCAAGGCTGCAGGGCAGGAGTGGCTGTGGAACGGGTAAAATGCCAGTGTCCACCATAGCTGCATCCTCGCCAAATAAGTGCCTCAGAACATCTCCTCTGTCCAAAATCCAGAGGCCTGTGTGACAGTGCCCACTGCTCAAATATGTATTTTAGGTAAATAAAGATATGTCCATTTATTGCCTAATTGGTTTAAACCTAAACCTAAGTAGACACCACAAAAATTCATGGCTCCCTATTTTAACCAAACTAATGAGTTTTTGCTGAGGTTGAAAGAGTAGCTGGGGAGATAGCGCACTTACTGGCAAGCGCATGGCCCTGAGTTCAATCCCCAGTTCCGCCAAAAAAAGAAAAAAAAAAAAAAAAAAAAACATCGAGGGCCGGGGAGATGGCTCAGTAGACTAAGAGCTTCCCTGGCAAGGGCAAGGGCCTGAGTTCAATCCCCGGTTGCACCTGGGGCCAGTGAGATAATTCAGCAGACTAAGCACCTACTTAGGTGAGCACAGAGATTGGGGTTCAGTCCCCGGTACCGCATGCCACGCTGGCCCCACCCCCAGCATGCTGAGACAGCGACTGAATCTGGATTTGGTGGTGCACACCTGTAATCCCAGTGCTGGGGAGGCTGAAAACAGGAGAATCACCAGTAGTCCGAGCTGCATAGTGAGACCCTGTGGCAAATACATAAAAAATGCAAAAATAAGTAAATTCTGAATGCAGAATAAAATACAAATAATTTAGCTGGGCCTGTCTCAAATTATTTTTTCATATATATATATATATATATATATATGATTGTGAAATGTGTGAGAAACGACAACTATGTGACATACACCATATATATACATATATATATATGAATAATTGCTAATAAATAGGAGAAGTCAAATAGTCTAACTGAATACAGGGAGGTGCCTGTCTAAGAAATACACATGATAAACCCCCTAGAAAGCCATAACCACGTGAACTAATTCAGTGACTGCCATACTGTTTACATTCAGTGAAGTGGTTGTTTGGTGCCTAAACTTGGCCTGAGTCACACAATAAAAACTCACTGAGCCCTTATCGGCAGATCCAGAGAATTGGGAAAAGCACAACAGTCAGCCCTGTTCACAGGGGTGCAGAAATCCAGGGCAGCTGCTACCCACGTGGTATGTGACCTTCGCAAGTTCTTCACCTTCTCCTTGCCTGAGCAGGCGAGTAAGCATGAGCTAGGACAGTAATAATACCCACCCCGTGGGACTGTGGAAAGCATTAATCTAAACAAGTTAATGCAAGTACTCAAGAGCACCTGGCTAATGCGAAGGACTTGAGCGTGCACGGAGGATTTCAGAACCAGTGCTCCTGGGAAGCCAGGAAACACCCGTCCACACCGAGCTGCTCAGTCAACGAACACTTAGTCAGTGCTTCGTGTGCTCCAGGGCTGAGTGCAGCCCCCACAGTTGCTCATAAACTACCAGGACAGAAACCAAAGACCTCGCAGGCAAGGAGAAATGCTCTAAGATGGGGGCGCCCTGGCTGTGTAGGGACCCCAGGCTGGGCGTCTGAGGCACAAACACATGCAGTGTCCAAAGGAGTAGGGGGAAGGTTCCTCAAAGCTTGGAGGCCGAAGACTAGTGGGCATGTCCCAGGAGACCTGTGCGCCAGGCAGAGAGAGCAGTCACTCTAAACTCTCAGATGTGTGTGCAGAGCAGGAAATCGCAGGGCACCTTCATCCCACTCTGCAGCCCTGTCACGGGGGGGTGGCTCAGGAGTCAGGCTGCCCAGGTTCCATCGGGGGCCTGCCAGCCAGCCTGTGTGTGTGTGTGTGTGTGTGTGTGTGTGTGTGTGTGTGTGTGTGCAGGGGACTGAGAGGCCTGCTCAATGTATCTCTGTCCCACCCAGCACTCTCACCTGTACGGCAGGACCAAAACAGTCTCGTGGGGTTGCAGGAAGCTTGGTGATTTCAGACACGTGGGGAGGGCACGCAGAAGAGGCCGTTTGGACACAGCTAAGCCTCTGGATGGGAGCGCTCATCCCTCGTTCCGCTGGCTCTTTGGAGCCGGGACTTCCCGCAGCCTGGAGTGCAGCTTCTCCAGCCATCTCAGGAGGACCCCAGCTCAGCATTTCTCACCATTGGCACGCAGAGCCACGCACCTGTTGGTCATGGCAAGGGGGTCTGTCCTGGGTGACGTGGAAGGGAGCTCAGCAGCAGCCCTGACCTCCTGTCCCCACCCATCTGGAAGCCTCTTGTGGGAGAGCAGGGACCTCTGCCCCCAAGGGAGGTGTCTGCATCTTCGGCACACTGCATGTCACAGGTCAGATTCGGGCCTTAGCGAAGTTTGACTTGATCCAGGAGATATTTTTAAAGTTTCAATGAATCCATAGATTCATTGCCTAAAACAATTCATTGCCGTAGATTACATATCACAGTGTAAAACTCTAGCTTCCTGGCTTCTCTTGGAAACAGGTATATCGGGTAACACGGCGTCTTCCCCAGGACACACAGTCAGCGAGGGGGCACGCTGCGCACACCCCTTCACAGAGGCCCCGCTTGTGCCCGTCCTCACCACTCTATTGTGTGTGTGCTGAAGTTGGAAAACCAGCATCAGGCTCCATCCACCCCGTTACATTTTCACATGTATAGAAACTTGCCGGCCCTCTGGGTGTTTGAATTGTGAACCTTTGATCAAATGGATTTGCATGCACATACCACACCCACACGTACACACATGCACAAGGACATACAAATATGCACGAAGACCTAGGTAACTATACCCATGCATGCAGCCATGCAGAGCTAAACACATAAGCATGTGCATATGTGCATGTGTATGAAGATGTGCATATGTGCACGAACACCTACATACATACATCCACACCCTGCACACACTCATAAACACATATATCATAAGCATACAAAATGTGTGTTTGTACACAATGCATGCACCTATGTTCACACCCACACAGACCCCACAGCTCACCTCCACAGTCCCCTGCATCCAGGGGACACAGCATCTCTGAGGCACACACCTGGCCCATTCTTTTGAAGTCTCGCCTCCCCAGGGGGCTCTGGGGCATTGTGCTGGATTGACGGATGGGATGGCTCAGCTCTCAAAACCACCGCGTGTGTTTATTATGGCGATGAGTGTGGGCCAGGCCGCTTCTGGCTTGTGTAAGTGTCAAGTGGTGACAACATGTGTGCTACAGAAGGCAGATGTCAAGGGGGATGGGGGCTGTGGAGTCACCACCCACACCAGGAGACCACCCAGGGCAGTGTGCACACTGGCCAGGGCTTCCCTGACCATCGACGAGGGATCTGCAGGGCACAGCCACGCTGGGGCCTCAGGCGGGCCTGGTGGAAGGTTGGATCTTGCAGGGCTTGATGCCAGGAGCTCCCAGATGTCACCCCAGGGTGCCTCCCCTGGATTTGGCCACAGGCCCTGGTCTATGGCTTGGTTTCATTTGCTTCAGAAGATTCCCCCAGGCCCCACATGCAGGTACCAACCTGCAGGCATCCCCTTGCCTCTGTCTGGATGGCAGTGATGACATATCAGGGGCTGGCAGGCACCAGGCCCTCCCTACTCACTGCAAAGACATTGATTTGGATTTCATCACAACTTTATATGGAAGGTGACTGATGTCCCACGTTCATGGAGGCTTAAAAATTTGTACCAATAACTAGACTGAGGTAGCACTTTGCATGTGCTGTATAGGATTCTAAGCATTTAGCAGGCATCACACCCACCCACCTTTGCTACAACCTCCAGATGTATTATTCTTTCCAACTGCCAATGAAGGAAACCAAGGCTTGGGTCATCTGTGCTCTAGTTCTACCTCTGCTTTTCCTCCTTTCCTTCTTCCTGCTCCTCTTCCTCCCCCTATTCTTCCACTTCCTCTTCCTCCTCACCTTAAAGTTGAGGTTGTGGAGTCCTCTATGCCTGCCTCCCAGTGGAGGTGGTGCTTGATTATCCTAATTATGATCTCCAGAGATGGGTCCTTTCTTTATCTCTGCAGATGTTGTTAAAGCCCAACACCATATCATTTTAATCAACCTTGCAAGCCAGGGTTCTAGGATTGCACACATGTGCACGTGCCAGCACCCACACGCACATTCCTAGGTGACCCTGAGAGAGGAACCCCCTCCCATAGAATTACACAGAGAAAACCCAGAGTTCCACATCCTACTCAGCTGAGGTAGAGCCTCTTGGTCATGCAGCAGCCTATCAAGTCATCAGCGCCACATGGCCCTAGACAGCATCTGCACTGCAGTGACATCACCTTCTCCGTGTCACCGAGCCTTCTGAGATTTGAGGTGCACTTTGCAGACAAGAGTCCTAGAAGAATCCCAGCTCATGTTCCCAAGGGATTGTACCTACTGAGCTGATGGGGCTGGGATGAGGAAACTGGGGGATTTCCCAGGTTCTGTAACTTTCAGCACTAATACTGGGAAAGCTCCAGGCAAGCAGGGAAAATACAGTGCCTCTCCTTAGATAATATACATGTAGTTTTTCTTCAAGCGAGCAAAACAACATCTTAATCAGCACAAAGAATCCTGCTAAACAGGTCTATTTCCAGCTTCCCTTGCAGCTAAGGATGGTCATGTGATACAGCTGTGGCCAATGAGATGAGGGCAGAAACTCTAGGGAAGTTCTTTATAGAAATCTGATTCAGCAAGAACACTGAAAAATCATCCAGGATTGGAAGGTAGATTTATTTATGTTGATGGACATGGATTGGGATCATTCCCAGAATACCAGGCCCTGATCTCTGGTTGTCTAAGACTTTTATGAGATAAGCAAGCAGGAAGCACAGAGACAGAGTGGCTTGTCAGTGGACAATTGATTTATACAGTGTGCATCATAGTGCCCAGCTGGGCATCACAGGGACCAGCCAACTAAGAGACAGAAGCAACCAGAACTGCAACAGAAACTACTACCTGGGCAACTAATAAACTGAAGTATGCTGGTTGAAGGGCCATTTTCAGTGGTACCCACACCTCTTTTCGTTTTCACTAAATCTTTGCTGGGCATAGTACATGTGGTCTTTGACACAAGGCCCACCGAGAGGCAGTAACATTCCTCTGGCAAGTTAGAAGAGAAGTCCATCTGATCTAGAAACACGTCCAGTGTGACTCAAATGCTCATCAAATCTTGGTCCAGTGTTTGGTTGATTGTTTGATTTGGCGGCGAGGGGGAGATGTCCATAGAGTTTAAGGCAAAAATCACAGCTGGCAGGGGGCAGGGAAGCAAGGGCTGGCCTAAGCAGCCTGAAAAGACACAAAAACCAAGGGGAGTAGGTGTGGCCCAATCCTGGGAACTGCGTGCTCAGGCTTCATCCGTGTGTGGGCTGGTCAGCGTCCAGAGTGACCAGAGCAGGGATTTGAGGGCGTCGTCTCTTCAGAGTGAGCTGTCTGGGCCAGGTAAACTTTTTCAGCAGATCTAAGGCTGGGTTTCTGACACTTGTAGGGGTAGTTAATATGCACCTAGGGTTATATGTGCATGCAGAAAAGTCTACAGATATAGCTGGTCTTTTAACTGGGTACGTGGGCTGGCCAGATAGCTTAGTAGACTAACGCGTTTTCTTAGGCAGAGCGCAGCAGCCAGGGTTCAATCCCTGGTGTGCAGTGCCAGCCCCACCCCCCGGGGTGCACTGAGACTGCACCTGAGGCTGGGAGTGGTGGCACATGCTTGTAATCCCAGTGCTTGGGAGGCTGAAAGCAGGAGGATCACTATGAGTCTGAGCTGCGTAGTGAGACCCTGCAGACCCTGTATTAAATACATTAAAAAAAAAAAAACAACAACTGGGTACAAGCTTTTTTGTTTTAACTTTTCTAGAACTTTGTGGTCTGTATGGAATATGTAGTTTTTATTTATTTACTACTTCTGCTACAAATGTAGGCTGGTTGTCACTGCCAATGATCAAGGGTAGGCTATATTTAGGGTGTTTTGTTTTGTTTTGTTCTACAGCAGGATGCTACAAACTTTTATTGTGTTCTCAGAACAGGTGTGGGGTGGGAGGTCAGGGTCAGCAACACAGATGCCAAAGCTTGCTTTCACTGGCTGCAGGAGTACAAGGGAGCGGCTTGAGCTTGCACAAAGTACAGTAGGGGCAGGTCTGGTGGCTGGGGTTCATGATTCAGTGAATCAGATTCCTGGAGGAGGGCTAGGCCTCTGAACTGGATTAATTTATTATTATTATTATTATTATCATCATCATCATCATCATCATCATCATCATATTTTGGATAGAGGGTCTCACTATGCAGCTTTGACTCATAGTGATCTTCCTGTCTCAGCCACCCCAGCACTGGGATTACAGACGTGAGCCACCACCCTTGGTTCCCAGGCCGCCCAGTGTTCTGGGGCAGGCATGGCATGTGGTACCGGGGATAGGACTTGGGACCTTGCTCTTGCCAGGCAGGCACTCATGCTGCCAAGCTATCTCCCCAGCCTTGAACTGGATTATTGTGCATCACTGGTGGCAGGTTTCCAAACAGCAGCAGGAAACAATTTGCTGTGTAGATCAACTCTGCGAGAGAATTTTGGTCATAATAGTTTTGTCCAAGGTGACCACAGGGTACCTCACCTGTCAGAACTCCATCCCTAACAGAGCTAGTTCCACCCCTAAACAGGGTATACTCAGCATCTATCAAGGTCTCCGTTTTC
>NDGM011038863.1:0-11426 GCA_002564305.1 Octomys mimax | reverse complement strand
TTTGCTAAGCTTGTTCCAAGTAGGTGCTTTAGACCACTGAGCCATCTCACCAGCCCGAGTTGTAAAAGTTCTTTATTCTAGCTTTATGTTCCTTATCACACATGTGAATGTCAACTATCATACGCGCTTCTGTGGATTATCTTACTGTTTTGATGTTGTCCCTTGAAGTATAACACTTCCTAGTGCAGCGCAGCCGGTCCAGCTCGTGCATTCGCGGAAGTGTCGATGGGATGGTGCGGAGCTTAACGGCCACTGGCACTTCCAGGCTTCTCGAACAGCTTTGTAGTTTGAGTGTCAGCACTTACATCTAGGCCTGGAGCCCGTTTTGAGTTCGTCATTCTCTATGGAGACTCCACTGAATTCTCAAGCATATAGATATCTATTGAGCCGGCGCAACAGGATGAAAAATGGGCCATTTTCCCTTGAGTACCCTGACTACTGTGTTGAAAATCAAGAGAGCAAGAAGGCGAGGATTTATCTTCATGCAGTCATCGCGCTGATTTGGGTGTCCACGCTTGGCCACCGTCGCCCGCTCTTGAGGAGTGTGGCTTCACAGTGTGTTCCAAGGTCTGAGAAGATGAGCCGTTCACCCTGAGCATCACTCAGGCAGCTGTCCTTTCAACCAGTTGATTCTTATATTGAATAAATTTGATAAAATTCTCATTTTTATATTTCCTATTATATTATAAAAATAAACGAATACATATGCAATTTTGGTCCTCCTATATTTAAATAATTGAACTGGTAAGTGGTTAGAAATGTTTTGACCATCCTGAGCCATTTGTATGTCAATACGAAACTTAAGATCCGCCTCTCATGTACACTTCTCTTCTGTCACTGGTTTTCAGTGATCCAGTTTTATTTGGTGTTGTTGCTGCTGCATGGGGTTTCTTTTTGGCTCGAGGGTGAGTACAATTCCTTCTTTCAGCTCATTTTGGGATGTAATTACTGCTGCATGATTGGTGTTATTGTTGTTGTTGTTTGTTTATTTGTTTGTGGTACCAGGGATTGAACTTTCCAGTCAGGCACTTAAGCCACTGAGCTTTATCCTCAGCAACTGCCGCATAATTGAGTTGGTTTTTTACTTACGAATTTAGGACAGAGTCTGCAGGGTGTACAGCATTACAGGGTCTCACTACATACATCGGACTCGTAGTGATCCTCCATTTTTTAGCCTCTCAAGTGCTGGGATTACAGGTGCGCCCCACCACAACCAGTATCAGTCGCCCTCTCAGCGTGCCTCGGGGGTGGGCCAGCATGACCTGCTGGGGATGGAACCCTGGCCGCTGTGCTCTGCCGAAGCAGGGCTTCAGTCTGCTGAGCTATCTGCCTGGCCCTCACAATTGAGTTTTTATGACATACGGTTGAGTTTTGTATATTGATCTTGTACCCTGCAACCTCGCTAACCTTTATAAGCTGCGATGGGCTTTTAATGATTTCTCTGTGGCTGCCTGGATAAAAGAAACGTTCTCTACACAAAGATACCGCCCTCTCTCCTTGCAAATCGGCGCACCATCCCTTTCTTGTTCTCACCTAATTTCTCTGGCTGGCTCTTCCAGTAGAGTCCTGGGCAGAAGTGGCTGGGAGGAGCACCCTTGAGGCATTCCCTGTCACAGAAGAAAAGATGGCCTCTGGCGTGCGTCAGCTCCGTCTTCTCGGCGGCCTTGTGGGGGTGAGGAAGGTTCTGCCACCTCCCCTTTATTGCTTTTCACTCTTCCGTTTCTGCAAGATAGTTTCACATCACCTTGCGCTCTTGCTCCAGTCTCTCCCTCTGCCCTCTGACCGTGCCGTGTCACTGCCTCGCGGCTTCAGCGCATGGCTGAGATTTCTCTTGCTGTGTCTCTGCCTCGGCGCATCTCTGGGAGCTCATCGTGCTTCGAGTTCATTGAGCTTCAGAATGTGTAGATGAATATTTTGCAATAAAGCTTGGGGATTTGGAGCCGCCGTGACTTCAAGTTTGATTTTCTTCGCTCTCTCTCCCTGCTCTTTGGTTGGGATTCGTACCGTGCGCATGCTGTCGCGTTTGCTTTGGCCTCAGGTCTCAGACCTCCATTCATGTCATCCTTTTTGTGTTCCTCGGACTGGCCACAAGAAGGACTTGCCTAGAAGCTCGCTTGCTGTTTCTTCTGCCGGCCCAGCGCCTCTATCAGGTTTCCCGGGCAATGTTTGCTTTGAGTCCTTGCGCTTCCAGTTCCTCACTTCCTCCCTGCTCCTTTTTGATGACTTCTTTGGTCTCCGCCCTCCTCTGCCCCTGTGGAGGCGCTTCCTGCCGCAGCCCTTAGCTCTCGACATGGCTCTCTGCAGGCCAGGAGATCTCCACACGGGCCTGCTTAGGGGTCCTCGTCTAGTCCCACTTGCAGGTTCCTCAGGGGCGTCTCCACTCACCGCCTCCACCCCGCTCGTGCTGGCGAGCTCTGCTTGCTCTGCTGGAGCTGCGCCTCCCG
Organism: Octomys mimax; assembly: GCA_002564305.1. Classification (NCBI taxonomy): domain Eukaryota; kingdom Metazoa; phylum Chordata; class Mammalia; order Rodentia; family Octodontidae; genus Octomys; species Octomys mimax. The sequence continues at coordinate 8,982 of NDGM011038863.1, read as the reverse complement.
AGCAGCGTGGCGAGGGATCTCTGGGAGGCGGAGGAGCCCTCTCCTCCCTGGACTGTCATTATTGCCTGCTGACATTGGTGTGGCAGGGCTGTTCCTGCAGTGTCTCTCTGGATGATTCTACGAGGCAGGTCTTCTCTGCTGCTGCTGGCTGAAGGGTCCATGGGACCAGAACGTCACTCCGTCAAGGCCCATGAGACCAGCAGCTTCCGGCCTCTGCACAGGACCGCGCTGCCCGACAGGAGATGGTTTCAATGCCTGGCAGCTGCAGCTCTGCCAGGGCCTTCCTGCCTGGCTTGCCTGTACTCTGAATTCTGGGAGATGCCGGGGCCCTCGCAGGCTCTCACAGGCCATGTGCAGGCCTCTGCACTCACGGGTGATCCTGCGTGTCCCAGGGCTGTATTGGAGCCCGCGCCTGCTCTGTGGAGACTCATCCTTCAGCCGTGGCTGTGAGCTTCACTCCGCCTCTTCCTCTCACAGCCCCGATGCTGCCCCAGGCAGGCAGCTGCGATGCTGAACAGTCACCGCCAACTGTGTTTGATGAACGCCCCCACCCTGGTCAAGTAAGGACAAGCCATGGGTGGGCTCCAGGGAGCTGTGAGGTGTGTCACACAGCATGTGGCACTCCTCTGGGGACAGGGCTTTCAGAAGAGTACCCAACATGCCCTGTCCCACCAGGGGCTCTGGCTCCCAGGTGTAGCTGGGCGGGCACTGGTTTCCAGGGTAACACAAGCTGGGGGCAGGGGTGCCGGGCAGTTACAGCACTCGGTCTTCCCTTTCTTACTTCACCAACTGCGCTTCTCCAACACCCCTGCTTGGCAGGCAGCAGCCTGTGGGTGAAACCCGGAGCCCTAAGCAGGGAGATGGGCAGGCACTGCCCGCCTCTCATCCGCCGTGGAGGAGCCAATCTGGGGAGTCCTGGCTCACAGGAGCCCCCAGGGCCTTGTTTCCTTAAGGATCTACTGTGTGACATGGAAGCAGCTGGCCCCACCTCTGGCTCTCAGGCCACCCTGGGGAAACCGCACTCCAGTACTTACTCCTCACCACGGAGGGGCTGCAGGGCTGTGGCGGGGCCCTGGCGAGGCTCCAGCAGACGCAGCCACCAGGACTAGGTGAGGTAGGGTGGGCACAGCTTGGAGGCAGTGTAGGGCACAGGGGAGATGCCAGGTCATGTGGTTGGCATGTACGTAACTGTCTCCATGGCGACGGCTGGGCCAGGACTCACACAGAGGCTGTCCCCGCTGTGCCCCGTGTCACCCAGGCTGTGCTTCTGTGCCTTTCAGCTGAGAGGCCTTTCTGTGCCGAGGGCAGTGCCAGGGGCACATGTCTTCTTCTACGTCTGTCTCCAGAACCAGCTGCCCAGCAGGGACCACATGCACCCCTCCCCAGAATGGCTTGCTGTCTCCTGGAATCTACGTACCTCACAGCCGCTTGTAGGCTCCTGCAGCTCCTTGCCCAGGTGTTACCGTGTGGGACACTTCCCGCTTAACCCAAGGTTGGCTGTGCAGCCATCTCTGCTCAACTCAACATCTTTACAGAACTAGAGAAAACGGCCCTAAGGTGCATGTGGAGCCAGAAGAGACCCCAAGTACCAAAGCAACCCCCGGCAGCAGGAGCAAGGCGAAACGGGCGTGTTCCGGGGCTCAAGTCGTCCCACAGAGCCAGAGTGACAGCAGCATGGAGCTGGGCAGATGCAAACATTGGGTCAGAATAAAAGATGAGGCCACAACCCCAGGACCCAAAACAGAACCTGCAAGCCCACTGCACCCAGCCCCCACTTCCGGTGTCTTCCCAAGGGAGAGGGCTGTGACCCTGGCACACCCATGGTTCTTGCTACAGCATGGGAGCTGCCTGCACGGCCGCTGACAGACGAGTGGATGGAGAGACGAGACGGCCCACGAGGGCACGCGGCCGGCCTGCAGAGGGCTGAGCTGAGTCCCCTGCAGACTGGCAAGCAGAGTGCGTCAGAGCCACATGCGCGCGCACAGGGCGCTGCCTTGCTAGCGTGAGAGCCCGAAGAAGTGAATAAAATCGGAAAGGTGCAGTAGATGCTGTGAAAAGAAGGAATCTGCTCAGTGGGAGGGAAAACTGGGGTGAGGAAAGGGACAAAAGGAGGAAGGGAAAAGATGGGTCTATGAGTATCCTCAGGAGAGCTCAGATAATTCGTGGGCGATTTCTGCTGGTCTGTTGAGAGGAGAAGTTAATGCTTTGTTTTTTTTCTTCTTTTAAATTTCTTATACCCTTTAAAAAAAATCTTGACTGGTTATGTCTGGTAACCTAAGCAATTAATCTGAAGATAACATCATTCAGTACATCAACCATTGCTGAGTTTATATTACAGTGGCTTTTGTTTTGTTTTGTTTTGATTTTTTTTGTGGCACCAGGATCTAACCTGGGACCTCCCTCTTGCAGGCAGGCGTTTACGCTGCTGAGCTGTATTCCCGGCCCCGTCCTATTACTTTGTTTAATGAAATTCTGTATCATTGCTCATGCCTTTTTTATATTTTGTATTCTTTAAAAAATAAAACATTTAAATTTAAAAACAGATTTCTCTTTTTAAAAAAAGAAAGAAAAATGGATGCAACTGGAGACCGTAACGTCAAGTGGAATAAATCAGACACTCAAGCTTAAATATCACATGAATTATCTTACGTTAGAAACTGAGAGTGTAAAGAATTTTTTAAAAACCCAAAATATAAAGTAGACAGCAGAAAACAGGGAGATAGATCTTCAGCCGATGGACGCAGAGCTGGAGGGACAAGGCTGAGACGGAGGAGGGGTGGAGTAAAGCCCGAAGGCATGCTGAGCCACGCGCGCCTCCCAGGCGGACATGAGGCTGCGCCCACAAACATGTTCTAACAAAAACTAATCTAAAAAAGGAATTTGGGAGGCAGCAGCTCTGGAGGAGTTCACGCTAAGGTGCCTCTCCACAGCCCCTTGGCTTTGCTGGGACATGGTCTGCCATTTCCTGCTTGTCCCTTGGGCAGCCACAGAGCTGGACGGCTGCCGTGACATCAGCCTTCCTACCCAGCGGCTTCAGTCCCTGCCGCGGTGACTGGCCGGGGCTTGCCACCCTCTGTCCTGGCACAGGTGGGTGCGTGAGAGACTGGCAGCTCCATGCTCGGGGAAGCGATGTCCTTCGGGGGTGGCCCAGAGTGAGCCTGGATGACCTGAGGGGCAGAGCGAGATGAGGACAGTCTGGGGTGATGGCGGCAGGAGGGCCTGGGGTCTGGGCCCCACTCTCGCACCAGGGCCCCGCGAGTCCACCAGACTCCTTACTGTTGTGGAGACTTGTGGCCAACATTTAGGGCTAGCACTTAATTTAGAAAGACCTTATCTCAGCATCTCACAGAGTCACACAAATAATAAAAATTAAACTCCGGTGAGGGACTCCAGGCCACAGAGTGGCTTCCTGCCTGCAGTCCCCCACAAGTGGCCCTCTGCTTGGCCTTAACTCCAGTGCTGATGGGCTGGGGATGGTGGCGGCCAGCTGACATCACCGAGCTGAGTTTTCTCTTAGTGAGTGGGATCCACACTGGCCCAGCTTCCCCAGGGCAGTGCTGAGGACGGGTCACCCTGGGGGGCTTTGGGACAGCTGTGTCCCTCCAGCCCCCCTCCGCCAAGGAGCCCTGTGTCCCCATCACTCCAGGGTGGTGGCCAGCAGCTGGGCTTGGTGGAGCCCTACAGCCCTGGGTACTGGCACTCATCAAGTCACGATGCCCTGAGAGGCCCAGTGCCACTGGGCGCTGGCCTTCCATGTGTGGCCATGTGGACATCTCCTGAGTCTCAGTGGTGGCTGGCCAGAGGCTCTGTTTCCACGTGCACCTGCTGGCCCCAGGGAGAGGGGCTGTTTCATTCTCACCCCCTCCTGCCCTGGGGGAGGGCAGGATGGCGATCAATTTCCCCGAAATGTAAATTATATTATAAAAAATCCATACCTCTAGGAGGGCTTTGGAATAAGGCCATAAATCATGTCAAGAGGCAGTGTGGGGGGTGGAGAACAGACATCTTATTTGTCAGGTGGGTGAGGGAGGTGGCCCCTGTCGCCAGAGATGCTGGGAAGGGCACAGGTCCCAGAGCAGGGCAGGTGCCTCCTTGGATGCCGTGTGCACCTCCTAAGGCCCTCCGTTCACTTCTCGGTCATCCGGCCAGTGCCCAGGGACAGAGGCCATGAAGACACCCGCCACACTCGCCTGTTCAAGGTCTCCAAGGGAGGGCTCCATGCCTGTGGCCTCATGCATGTGGACAGGAGAAGAAGAGGCTCCCATGAAGCCACCAGTGGCAAGGCATGTGGCCCAGCAGCCAGGCAGGTGCCCAGGCCTCGGGAGCCCAGCCTTCTGCAGAGACCTTTGCATGTGTCCAGTGGGCAGAGGCTGGGCTCCTGGCCAGGACGCCAGACTCTGGAAACAATGTCCATCTGGGTCTCAGCCTGTGCGGGACATGAGCCTCAGCTCAGGGAGGCCGTGGAGATGGAGCCGGTGCACAAGAGTGGGCCCCCGGGATCCAGGCCCGGCTCCTCCTCCATCAGGCGCAGTGGCCCTGGTCTACACCAGGCACTCACAGCCTGCCCAGCGATCTCAATGTCTGCGTTTCCATGGGGAATGAGTGAAGCCACTTTCCACCTGGGTGAAGTGGGGTGATGCACCTAGGTGGGTGATGCAAGGGGCTCTCAAAAGCCCACGCCCTGAGCATGGTTCTTATAGGACACCCGCGCCCGGCACCACACTAGGTGCCGTCCAGCAAGTCCCCAGAGCCCCAGCTGTACCTGGCAGCAGGGTCTGTTTGTGGGGACCCTGCAGGGTGGAGTGGAGCCGTGGAGCCTGACGAGACCCCAGCTACCTACTGATGTCCAGCCCCACAAGCCACCACAGGGGTGTGGGCAGCTAGCCAGGCTAGCCAGGGCCCCAGGCCCAGCTGGCTGAAGTCAGCGCTGGATTCTGCGGCTGGTGCCAGCCCGTGTGGACTCCACCTTGAGGCCTCTGAGCCTCGCCCTGTAGCGACCCACCTCTGTGGATCTGAGGCTGCACTGACGGTAGCCTCTCACTGCAGCCCTGGCAGCATGTCCAGGCCTGTTTCCTTCCCAGAATTGCATGACTTTCCCCAACTGCCCTAAAATGTCCCCTGCTCCTCCGCTGCTACCCTGACCCGCTGCGCTCAGCGGGGGACAGTATTTACCCCGGTCTGTGAAGCCCTGGCCACAGGAGTCCTGCTCCACGGAAACTCCATTCTCGGCTCTGGCTTGGATTCCTCCAGGGCACCAGCTCCGCCGTCTCCTCCTCTGGTGCTGCTTTAAATAGAAGCCATCAGCAATCAGAGCGTGAGGCCATCAGCACAACTTGGAAGCAGACGGGCGGGCGGCTCCAGGAAGAGGGGCAGCGCGGCCCGCAGGAGGCAGCCTCCCGCTGGAGACGGTGGCCGCCCGCCCGGCCGCCCGAACAGCTTCACTTTCCCCGCTTCTGCCCCCTTCCTAATGGCCAAGCTGTCTCCGGAGCCTAGAAACTGGGACAAGCCTTGTCCTGTGCAGGGAAGTGGGCCGCCAGGCTCCAAGGGAAGCCTCCATCTCCCACCTCCAAGTACGCGAGTTCCATCTGCGGACTGGGCTGGGGCTTGCTGGGGCCACAAGGCTCCCCTCAGGCAGAATTGGCCATGGTCACTCCTACTGGGGGCAGCAGGCAAGGCCACCAGCCAGCAGCCAGGCAGGTGCTTGGGACTCAGGGCATGGGTCCCCCGGTTCTGTTTAGCTCCACAGACCTGGACGAGGCGTGGAGCTCTGTCCTGCTTGGGCCTATAGCTAGCCGTGACGAGCTGTGCCCAGGTGCCATGGTCCGGCCCTTCCCGGAACTCGGGGACACTTGGCCACTGTGAGGCGGAGGGTGCCCATCACGACCACCTGTGAGCTGCAGTTGCACCAGTCAGGGCTGCCCTGGGCTTCCTTGCTGTCTCGCAGGACCCTCAGGGCCATCTCAAGGGAGGCCACAGAGAGCCACAGCAGCAGATGGTGAGATCCTGGCCAGCTGGCTGACCCCAGCCCCAGTGCCCTGACTGCAGCATCTCTGCCTGAGCCTTGCCCCAGCCAGGGATGTGCCCCCCCAAGCCTCAGCCGCGCACTCTGCCCTGGGTTCCGCTGGCTACCCCGTTGGCCCACCAGGAGCATGCGTGGGCTCCTTGAGGTCCTGTAGGGGCCCCAAGGCTCTTGTAGGCAGGATTGAGGCAGAGGGTCTGCGTGCCCCCAACCTGCACCTGGCCGCCCCAGTTGTGCTGTGGGAGGCTGGCAGAGAGAGGGAGGGGCGAGCGTGTGCTCCCACAGCACCTGGCCGAGGAGGCCGGCGTCTCTGTTCCTGGCAGAAGCAGGGTCTTGGGACACAGGGGGCCACACATCTGCTCCTCCCAGACAATGCCACCCTCTCGGGGGCACTCAGCATTCCCTGGAAGCTAGCTCAGCTCTGCACAACTTCTGCCAGCCCAGGGTGGCAGTGAGGGTGCAGAGGAGCCAGGGACATCCCTGAGAGCTGGGCGGGGGGCACTGGTGGCCTCAAATGCTAGGTTCCCCTCCACATGGATCCTGCTGCCGAGGTAGAGCCACGCCGGAGCCCTCTGGTGCGGCAGACGGTGAAGGACCTACTGTAGTCCTCTCGTCCGGTCTGGGTCGCACAGGGCTGAGGTGAGACTGCAGGGTGAGAAGAGATGGCTACAGGAGCCTGCGCCCCAGGAGTTGCTGCGGCAGCACTCTCCGGGCTGTGTGGAGCACTGGGGGGCACACACAGTGGGCGGGCCAGCGGGACAGTCACAGCAGTCCTTTAAAGCTGGCATTTTCCTAGAATGACCTTAGACGGCAGCAAAGGCTGCCTGTGAGCAGAGAAGAGACACGGGAAGGAGGGAGGCTGTGCCTGGCCATGTTGCACCCGGGGCACTCCTGCTTCTGAACAGGGGCTCACATGCTCAGCTGTCTCGGATCTTGGACATGACCGGGTTCCCCACGTGCCACCCCCCAGGAGCCCCAGAGCTGCCCTGGCCTCAGCGGAACCCTGGCAGGGGTGGAGGAGGGGCAGGCAGGAGGGCTCCCTGGGGCGTCCAGCCGGGGGCCTTACTGGACTCTGCCCCCTGCTTGCTCCCTTGTCCTGTGACCAGAACTTCCCTTCTGAGCGGAGGACTGANTGTGTGGATGTGTCAGTAGGCCCTCCAGGGGAGAGTGAGCCGACTGTGTGTGGGGGGACCATCCTGGGACAGAGCAAGATCATGACCAAGGCTGCGTAACCTCCTGCAGGCGCCAGGGGCCTGCCACTTTCGACCACGCCATGGAGAGAGGCAAGCCAGGGTTCCAGCGGGAAAGCAGCAGTACTCCAGCAGCATCAAGTCCCTGCTGCGCCAGCCGCAGAGTGGAGGGCAGAAGGCAGAGCACACCCAGAGTCTCCATCGGGGCTAGCAGCCACCCAGGCAGCGCCAGCTCTCTGGGTGTGGCATGGACCTGCCCGCCACCGCTTTGTTCACGAGGGTTCCACTCTCACCCAGGCCACGCCTCCTTACAGAGAAGCCAGAGCTCTCTGCGGAAGTTAAGGTGACTTTGACTAGGACACACACCCAGCAAACGCTGAGCGGCTTTCGAACCTCAGCGGTGCAGCTGCAGACACTGTCACTGCGCTGTGATGCCTCCTGGCAGGGAGGGCCTGGGCGGGAGGCCGACTGGCCTGGAGCCTCCACGGCCTCAGCGACGTCCGAAGCCCATGGAGCAGCCACACTGCCTCCCCGTCCCCAGGAGACCAGCCCAGGGCCCCACTCACGGTCACCTTCTCGCCCTCCTGGGCCCATAAGCTTCCGGGGAAGCAGGCTCCTTCCTGTCCCCAGGAGGGTCTGCACTTTGCTCCATCTCCTCCCCCTTCTTCTTCTTCTTTTTTTTTTCTTTCAAAAGTATTTTTTTATTTTAAAAAGGAAAAATAAAACAAAATAAGCAATGATAGAGAATTTTAAAATAAGACAATAGAAAATGAACTATGGTTATTATGTTCAATATTGTCATCTTCAAAGTAATTGCACGCATTGCAAATATAGGCTGCAAAATTGATCTATATGTACAAACTGTTCCTTTCAATGAACTAATAGAAATTAGCCGTATAATTATCTTAGCTATTTTGTGTGTGCCCATATATAGACACACATACATATGTGTGTATAAATACATATATTGTCTTTGCCCTTCCTTCTTTTCCCCTTTCCCTCAATCCTTTTGAGCAATTTCTTTCCCTTTCACAGTATTCATTGTGTAATTTTTTAATTTTTTATTTATTCAATGAGAAAAAATAGCAAAGAAACAGTTTCAAAACAGGTTAGTAGGACAGTTACAATAATTAATACATTGCATATTGCTGTCTTCATAGTAGTTATTCGTAGTACAAGATGCACACATTATATCCTGTCCAAACACTATTGGTACAAACCTTTCTTCTCATTGAACTAAGAGAAAGTAGCTGTATGTATATCTATCTATCTATCTATCTATCTATCTATCTATCTATCTATCTTCACTACAAAATGGTCCATTATTTATATCACCATTTTTTGTTTTGGTTTGTCAGAGATGGGTCTTCCATTGCTGTTAGAAAAGCTGTATTTAGAGAAGTCTTCAAAGGACCTTTTCATACTTGATGCCAGTTCAAATATTGTAAGTACTTGAATTCAGCAAAATAACCCAATATAGTTCAAAAGTCCATAATAGTAATAAGTTATCAGCAGAACTGGAAATTGTCAGAAGTTCTTGACTTGAGCCTTTTACAGCTCAGCATATTAATATGGCATTACTTTTTAATACCCCATGGTTATAATTTTCTGCTGGATTGTTAACACCAAGTTAAATCAAGACCTATATAACTAAAAATGTAACTTTAGTATCTGACAAGGTCAGTCAAATCTCCTCAGGATTTACCCTGAATGTACAGCACCTTGTAGATCCTTTGTCAGTGTCAGCCATGTGGATGAGTCACGGCCATTGCT
>NDGM011038859.1:0-12023 GCA_002564305.1 Octomys mimax | reverse complement strand
AGAGTAAATAAAATTTGAAAGGTACAATAGATACTGTGAAAGGGAAAGAAACTGTTCAAAGGGGAAGAAAAACTAGAATGATGAAAAGGACAAAAGAAAGAAGGGAAAAATATATATACAGGATAGCTTGGATAACTGTACTGCTGATTTCTTCTGGTCTATTGAAAGGAACAGTTAATGCTTAAATTTTTTCTTTTACTTTTAATTTCTTGTAACTGTTTTTCACTTTTTTTTTAAAAATCAACTTTGCATGCTTCTATCTGGTAATTTAAACACTAGCCTGAAGACAGCACTATGCAATATAACATCTATGGTTCAATTCCTATTATTTTGTTTATTGAAATTCTGTATTGGAGCTGGGGAGATAGCTCAGTAGAATAAGTGCTTGCCTGGAAAGCACAAGGGTCTGAGTTCATTCCTCTGTTCTGAAAAACAACAACAACAAAAAACCCCAGAAATTCTGTATTATTCCTAATGTTTAAATTTTTTTTTTTATTCTCTTAAAAAATTAAAGTGACATATAAAGAAAAAACATTCCCATTTTGATTTACTCAAATCTTTGCTGTGATAAAATTGAACACAATTTTGTAATATGATTTTTCCTTTTTGCCAGGAAGGCTGCCCCCAAAAAAGTGCTGCTAGGGGCAGGTGGCCCCCTTAGGTACCCCACTGACTCCCCTCTATCTCCCAGTTAGAGCCACCATGTGTACTCGCTTAGACTGGGCATCATGATTATAAAGATGCCTTTCTGTCTGCGATCCATGGCTCCTTTCCTACAGGATCTGGAATAAAGGAACTCTCCAATGGCTTATAATTATCACTTGTGACCCAAAGGCCCAAAAATTCCAAAAAGTATAGCACTGACCCAAACATAAAGAAGGATGGAAATAAAGATAGGTTCCCATTACTTGTGGCAAAAAGGAAAAATTCACACTCCCAACATGTAAAATAGTTGCAGTCAATAGATAGGAAAGTCTTGGCTGTTGTTAACAGGCTGCTAACAACAGCGTTGATGGTGAATGGGATGGAGTAGAGAGGATGAGGGAAGGAGGAAGGTAGAAAACAGTAGTTCTGAAAGAGTAGAAGGGAAGAAAGAGCTACAAATGACAGAAAAGAAATAGGTAGGACTTTGGTGATCTACATTTATATCTGGAATGCAGGAAGGGGAAGCAGGGCTTGCTAGGCTATTGGTGGGAGCAGGAAGAAGCAAGGAGAGTGGGGGAAGTGTAACTGGGGCTGGGTGGGCAGCTGTGAGAAGGGTGGGAACAGTGACTGTGCAGACAGAAACCTTGAGTTGGACTCCTGCATAGACAACTATTGGTAAGGAGGAACCTGATCAAGGAAGATCTAAAGTCCTAATTAATTCTCACCCCCTGTTTCATGTGTATAAACACCACCCACCAGAGATGAAAAGAGAAAAAGAAAAATTAGGAGAAAACCTAACCCACTAACCAATGAACCAAATCCCTTACATACAAAACCACGAAAAAAGCAGTCTTCTCACCCTATTTCTACTGTAGTCAGAATTGGACCAGTGTGTTCTTCTTCCTTAGTTAAAAAACCAGAGAGAACCTAGCCTCACAGCAATTGCAGTGGCTCAGCTCCGGTCCTCTTGTTGGGACTCGGAGGTCAGATGTGTCAGCCAGTGCTTGACCAGGGCTGCATCTTCCTCCAGCAATTTGTCTTCTTGACTACTAGCAAGTGTAGGGCTTGAGGGCGCTAACAGACCCCTGGCCCTTCTCATTTTCACTGTGGGCAGAGAGCTCTGTTAGGTTTTAGCCGAATGACTGACTAGAGGTTGTTTCTGTGCTTCGCGATTGGATACTTTCAGTTGTACTGGCGTAGGGGAAAGCACGCAGGACTGGTCAAACTTCCAGTCTTCCACTGATCTCCCAAGTGGCTTTCTCCATCCCTGGTCCCTTCCCTCTATGTTAAGCCCTGCAGCTGCTCATGTCTTCTTTTTCTATGCATCTCCGAGTGAGCTCCTGATGAACACTTCCTGACCCTGCCTTTTTCTCCAGCTTTCCATTTATACTGAACTATTTGTCTAGACCACTCACAGTCTCTGTTCTGTCCTCCAATTTGGTGTTCATTTAGGATTTGGCAGAGCAAGGACCTTCTGCCAGGAATTCAGCAGTGTTTGGGGTTAATGGGGGAAGCTCAACACAACACAGAGCTCAGTAGCTTCAGGTGGGAGGTGGATAGCTCCTGCATGGGTAGAATCTATGGTGTTTGCAGGGAGGACAGTGAGTGAGATGCTACAGGGCACAGAGCTCGGGGGTGTTTGGGCAATGGGAGTGCACTCGCACTGGCCCTGCTCATGTCTTCCATCCACCCTCACGCCACACCATTCACAGCCACCACCCATGCCCGCAACACACTGTCCAGTGGATGCCTGGGTGCCTGGTTCCAGGTTCCTAACCAGGCGCAGGCCCAGGCCCTTGTTTCTTCCCTTCATGAGGGATTGGTGGTCCTAATTCAGTTACCACTTTCTGAGCGGCTCTCTGCCCCATGCCTTCTTCAGGACCTCAGACTGAGGAGGCCATCTCTGATGCACATCTCTGTCTCTGGGCTTGGTCTTCCACTGGGAAGACAGCCAGGACAAGTGCGCACTGAGTGGTGACTATAAGGCTGGTTGCCTTTGCCAGTGGCCCAGCTGTTGCAGCTGCATTTAACTTTTTTTCCACAGGCATGAAGATAACGGCATGTTTGCCGGACTGGGGCTGTATTTGCCAGTAGTGGGTGGAGAGATGTCCTGCTTCTTTCTCTATACATCTCTGACACTGAATTCATATGATGGGTTGCCATTCTATGTTTAGGTTTTCCTTTGCCCTTGATTCCAAGAACTTGTGAATCTCAGTGAGTATCTACTGAGAGCTGCTGGGTTTAGTTCATCATGATGTCTCTCTCCAAGGAAACTAAGTCTCAGGAAAAAAATGTGCATTTTCCCCAGGGTCTAGTAGAAGAGGTAGGGTTCAAACCTAGGCCTCCAGCTCCTCAGGAAAAGAAAAGTCCCTGCCTTAGTGAGGTGGCTTTCTCTAACCTTGCAGTGGGTTGTGAAGCTGCCTCATATGGAGAGGCGTGTGACATGGGGTGGACAGTGCAGGCCAGGTGGGAGGTGGGAGAGAGCGGGTGGGAAAAGGAGCTACGTCAGAGTGCAGTTGCTGCAGAGAGGCGGAGAAACAACCCTGCGGCAAAGACATCTTTAAATTATTATTTTGTGTGTGGCCAGCTCAGCCCACCCTGGGGGTGGTGCTGGCGTGGCATGTGGTGCTGGGGGTTGAACTGCGGACCCAGGTGCTTTAGATTGCGGAACTATCTCACTGGCCCCTTTAGATAATTTTTATATCAAGGGCTGGGGAGATAGCTCAGGGGTCAAATCACCTACCTGGCAAGTGCAAGGACCTGGTTTCCATCCTTGGTTATAGCGTGCCATGGCTGCAGTGCTGGGCTGAGTGGGCCCTGAAATGGGGCATGGTGGCACACACCTGTAATCCCAGCAGGTGCGGAGGCTGAGAAGGGAGAATCACTACAAGCCTGAGCTGTGCAGTGAGACCCTGTACCAAAATAAATGAAGAAATAAAAGATGAAAAAAAATGAAAAAATAATTTTTATATCAAATGTCTCTCTTCTCATAGAACTACAGTAGTCCCCTAATTCATATACATTTAGTCTCATGTCACCTGCTCAATTAATAAGGCTTTATTCATCCACTATGTTATATTAATTCCTTTTACTTCAAAAAAATTAATTTTGAGGCCGGGGAGATAGCTCGGTAGAATAATTGCTTGCCTGGCAAGCGCAAGGCCTGAGTTCAATCCTCGATTCTGCCAAAATAATAATAATAATAATAATAATAATAATAATTTCTTCTCTGTATCAGCATACAATAGCTACATTCTTCCTATGCTTCTTTCTTTCATTTACAAAGGTAATTGCCCTGCATCCAACTTCCAGCCAAATCAAAACACATTTTCAAGGCCCGACTTCAGACCTGACCTTCCCCAGGTCTTGCCTCAAATTTGACATCCTTAATATCCTTTGCATTGAGTCGCAACACCCTAGACAGAGATCATTATTGCAGAGAAGAACATTATTGTTCCATTGGTGGAGATGATGTGCTCATCAAGGACAAGGAGAGAACATTTTATTTCTTTGGTAGCCTTCGCCTGCCTGTCAGAGCGGTAAGCACAGAATGGGGACTCGATAAATGCTGGTGAGTAATATCTCCTTGGCATCCTCAAGTTAGGTTCAGTATTTCCTTTTTTTCTTATCTTGCAAAGCACTGCTTAGAGCTCCATTAGAGCAGTGGGCTATAAATATCTGCTACAATGTCTCTCATACTACACAGTACTTTCCTTTTTTTTTTTTTGTACCAGAAATTGAACTTTGAACCTTATGCTTGCCAGGCAAGCATTGTGCTGCTGAGCTAGATCTGCAGTCCTTAGACAGTACTTTTTTTTAGTGATCTACAATTCTGTTTTTTTAGCCCTCAGGTCACCTCTATCTTTCACATTGTTAAACTCAGAGCATCCTCTCAGTACACGTTTGTTGACCAAACATGTGTATTTCTTCAGGCTACAATAACCAGAAACATTGAAGACCATTAAGTTAATAAAATGACATTTCTAGTGCTAGGTGGTGGAGATGTAGGGATGTAGGCACACATGTGAGACTGGAAATTCTCATCAAGCAAGAAAGTTTCTCTCTTGAAAAAGGGAGAAAATATTAGGATAAATGATATAGTTTGAAAAGGCACATGGTAATAGTTTTTGGTATAGTCTTGTAAGACTGGGGATTTCTTACAGATTACATTTTGTTTATACAGTTAATGAATAAATAAGACATTTATGACCTGGTTTTCAAAATGTTTAAACTGCAGCTATAATTATGATGGAGGGATTGTTGCATTTTTATCTTCTGGTAATCACTAGAGAGAAGGCAGAATTAGGGTGAATTTGAGAGGAAGTTTTATAGAGAAAAATACCCAAGCCTTCTAGAGAAAAGGCCATGTGATGGATAAAAGGGGATAAAGAGAATACTCTGAAACTATTGCCTGCTATGTATCACTGGCAGAGTCCTAAAGGAGAGAAGCCAGGCATGGTGGAATCGACTTAATGTTATCCTGTATCAGTTTTCTCTCTACAATGATCGGGTAGACAACATTTCCCAGGGTGTTGTAATAAGTGTGTCTGTAGGACTCAGTACGTGCTGCAAGAGAAAATCGTATGGTTGCTTCTTTGGTCAGCTTAGATAGCCAGTGACTGGATCTGCCTGCTACTCTGTTTCTATAACAAAGAAAGGCGAGCCCTTTCAAAAGCAGCACGAGTAGTACATGTGGAACAAGTGGAGTGAAGTTTCTCGACAAAGACATAGGTACTGCTATTGGAAAGATGGAGATCTGGTGATACCATCTCTGATTACGAGAAGCTTATGTGTAATTGAAGAAATGTGACATTCAAAAGTGCAACCCAAATTAATAGACCGTAAACACTTGCTGAATGAATGAGCAATAACACCACCTAGGGGTTCATAAATATGTTCCCAATCTATGCATCTACAGCAAGGAATGGGAAAGTGCACATGGAAGCAGGAAACCAAATGGGTGATTAAATATTATTAGCCTGTGGTAGTCTACAGAAAATTTCAGGTGGGCTTTGGGCTTCCAGAAGTCATGATTAATGCTTTGAATTTGTATTACCTTATCAGTGCTACCTACTGTTCTCACTCATTTTATACCTTTAAAACCCTGCCCATACCATAGTCAGAAACAATGCATTTGTTGAATAGTTGCAGAAATCTTTTACTTTCTAGTGGTGCTGTCAATATTCTTCAGAACTGCAGGATCCCAGAAGTTACTTCAAACAGCTCGGTGAAATACACCAATGACTTTCAAATCCACATTTCATGGTCAGACTCTTTGCAAGTTGTCTGACTGGTAAATCTAACTGCCTGCTGGATGTTATCTGCAGAAAATCCCATGGGTTCCTCAAATTCAACGCCCAGAGCTGTTCCAGGTTTACATGCTCATTGCATAAACAGCAAAGAGGAGGAGCAAGCTTCGTCTCAGCAGCCATAACAGTGGTGCACGAGGAAACAGTCCTGATTGGTTCTACCTTGAAGAGCTCTGTGGCTAGGGAGGTGGGATAGCCTATGTGGCTCACTGGGTCTTGGGGACCACTCTGGAGGGAAGGCCAGACAAAACCCACTGACTGGCAGGTTCATCCCAAGCTGCCCTAAATTCGAGGAGTTGTATTTCCTCAAGAAAAGTGAAGTGGATGGAAGAACAGTGGCCACCTATTACAGGAGCTCAATATTTGTTAAGTTTAATTGTGCAAGAATATTTTACACCCAAGATTATTTTAAACTTTACAAAGATCACTCTTGGCCTACCTCTCAGGATGAACTTAGTTTTGTTGAGTTAGCTTAGTCAGCCTTCAGAAAAGACTTTGTCTGGAAGCTGCAATGTAAAGTTTTAGTTTGGTCTATCTTAGGCAGATTTATAACCTCCTGAGACGCTGGCATTATAATGAAAATGCTGACAGCTCCAGAGTTTTGCTGACAGAGACGACACAGCTGTGATAAAACTAAAAGATGAATGGAAATGCAATGCTTCATCCTTGCAGAGTTGTCATGAGTTAAGGTCAAAGAGAAACAAGTCCTTAATTAGTCCAGGGCTAAAATAAATGCCCTCCAACATCCGAGCCCCAAGATGGTTTGGATTTAATTGTTAGGATATTTTCATGGGCCATTTTAAAACAAGCTTGAATGAGTTAAGAGATAAATTCTTAGCTTTAAGAAGTTATTTAATTTTTTGATTTATCACCCAAATCAGGGCTAGCAAAAATAGTACCTGTGGGCTAAATATGATCCATCACAGGTTATTGTAAAGAAAACTTTATTAGAATAAGCAATTTCCATTCATTTACATATTGCCTACTTTTTTACTTCATGGCAGAGTTTATCTGACATGAGCCATGTGGCCCACAATGTCAGCAAATTTGCTATATGATCTTTTACAAAAATGTCTGTGGATCCCCATTGTACATAGACAGCTCTCAAGGCCACTGGCTGTTTCTTTTCATAGTACAGTACATCTATTTGCAGTATTACCACATCTAATCAGGCTTAAAATAAGTATATGTTTTAAGAACTAAAGTGAAGTAGACATGTTTAGAAAATTCCACTATAGCTCCTGGAACACTTTGAGGCATTAGGTTCATAAATTAGTATGACTTGCCTCTTTTAGTAAGTGTTGAATGAATTTTAGCAAAGGTGGAAGGACTAAAAGAATATTTGTTTTCCAGAACTGACAATTGTCAGGGAATATAAATGAAAAATTGTAAACAGATAACTTTTGAACCATTTAATATTGTGGAGCTGACAAGAAAGGTAGCCTAAGCTCTTCCTTACATTTTTCTTTTTTATTGTATTTGGTTGCTATAGGGTCTCACCATGCAGCTCAGATTCATAGTGATCTTCCTATTTTTCAGCCTCCCCAGCACTGAGATTATAGGCATGCACCACTATGCTTAGACTCTGTGACTGGCTCAGCCTGGTGTGGCATGTGTTGCCAGGGATTGAACCGTGGTCCCTGTGCTTGTCTAGGCTTGCCTAAGCAGGTACTTTAGTCCACTGAGCTATCTCACCAGCCACTCTTAACAATTTCTGTGTTCAGTCTACATGGGGCTGTTATGATAGGTAGACATTCCATAAATGTTTATAAAGTTCCTGTTGTATGCTAGACATCGTGGGCTGCATTTTCAGTTAGTTTGTATGCCACCTAATTATAACTCAGGTAGGGGCTCGGTGTGGTTCTTCTCATTGTTTGGTTGAACAGGCTCTGAGATGAAATTATTTTTCCAAGGCTACTCTGTAAGGAAGTCATGCTATTATAATTAAGATCCCTATTTTCTGATTCTGTCCCACATTCCCAAAATCTGAGCTTAATTTTCCACTGTGATATCCTAGTTATGGGCATGATAAACACCACAGGAATCTTTCTGATCATTAGCTGTTTGCTTCATCTCACTAACAGAGACAGCATAGTGTGTTAGCAGTTCTCAAAGTTTAAACCTTCTCTTAGACTGTGTAAGGTCAAAACTGTTGTATTATACTATCAAAACGTTATTTGACTGTCCATTGTCATTATCGCAGGTGTGCACCGTGGAGCTTTCTGGAGGCTATGTGAAGAGTGATGAGGTCAGCCTTCTAACGCCAATGGTTGTAGGTTGTAGGTTGAACAGCACCTTTTCTGTTAGTGTCAAAATTACAAATATTGATAACATAACTTATGTGTAAAAGAACTCCTTAAAGTCCTCAGTAGTTTTTAAGAACATAACAAGGATCTCACCAAAATGGTTTCACGAACCATTGGTAAAGGATTAAGATTCTTGTCCCTCACTCACTGACCCAAACCAGATGCCTAGATTTCCACCTAATGCCTTGGAGAAGTTATTTTACTTACTCAGTTTTTAGATTTTCATCTCAGATATGAGGAAAACTCTAGACATACTTTACAGTGTTGGGGCTGGCTTTAGCCCAGCAGTTCCTTTGCCAATACCTCCTTTACAGAGTTGTCCAAATACACTAATACTTAATAAGGCTTTGCTAAATACAATGATAGGGGTTTCCATTTTAAGAATTTTGATACAAAATCATTCTTAAATAGTGTTTAATTTATTGAGTAATCACCTCCCTGTCTACCCTCTGAACCAAGAATAAATTATTTTTCTAAGGGGCTGGGGAGATAGCTGAGAAGCATAAGCATCTGCCTAGCAAGTGCAAGATCCTGAGTTTGATCCTGAGTTTAAAAAAATAACTTTTTAGGATTTTAATGGCTATAGAATAAAGATATTCCAAACTTTTAAAAAATAACTTTTTACTGTAGAATAATACATATAGAGCATTAAATATTAGCACATACTTTAATTAGCACAAAATGAATCCATGTATACAACTATGCCCATGGCAAAAAATTGAATATTTCCAGATCTCAGAAATCCTGTTTGTTCTTTTCTTTCTCCTCTACTATTACTCCCATGGACAAACACAATCCTGACTTATACTAAAGCTTAGTTTTCCCTGTTTTTGAATTTCGTATAACTGAAATCATACAGTATGTAGAATTTTGCAATCTAGTTTCTTTCACTCAATGTTCGGTAAGATTTATCTATATTGTTATATGAGTTAATAGGCAATTCTTTATCGTTGTTGATAGCTTCCCATTGTGTGACTGTACACGACATATTCATCTATTCTATTCCTGATGGGTACTTGAGTCATTTTTCTGACTTTATCTATCCTTTGAACACTTTTGTGTCTAAACTAATATTTCCCTCAAAGTATTTCTTAGGATTTTAAGTGTTTGGTTATAGATCTTACACATTGCTGTCATAGGGTTGTATATTGCTAGGTCATAGTGAACTTGTACATTTAGCTTGCCACTAGTTCCCCAAAGTGGTCGTACCTATCTGCACTTCTACTAGCAGTGTATGACAATCCAGTTGCTAGTAATTGGTTCTGTCTGTGTGCTTCATTTTAGACATTCTTGATGTATCTAGATACCTCATTAAGTTTTGAATTTTCACATAGTGATCCTCCTGCCTCAGGCTGCCTGCATTGCAGGCATGCACCATCATACCTGGTTTCATTGGCCAGCACTGCATGTGGTACCAAGGGTCAAGCCCAGATCTTTGTGCTTGCCAGGCAGGCACTTAGACTGCTGAGCTAGCTCCCCAGACCTGCAATTGTGTTTCTACTCACATATTATTTAAATAACTTCTTTTTTGGTTGAAGTACATGGTCAGAACATTTGCACTTTTTTTTTTTTTGGTGGAACCGGGGATTGAACTCAGATCCTTGCCTTTGCCAGTCAAGTGCTTATCCTACTGAGCCATCTCCCCGGGCCCCCATTTGCACTTTTTTACACACTGGGTTATTTCTGTTTTTCTTATTGATTTGAAAGATTCACTTATATATCTTACACACATCCTTTGATAGTTTTAATACATTTTAAAGTCCTTTATAGAGTCCTTTTAGCATTCTGAAACTTCAATTTAAAATGGTGAAAAGCTTTATGAATACAGCTCTTAATTCTAAATCCACCATAACGAGCTTTGCAATTATTATAGACATGTAGGTATAAGCATTAGGAGGAGGACAAAAGGGATTTTGCTTCTGGCAGTGTTCCCACTTCAACTTTTCTGTTTACAGATTATTAAATGTATACTCTAGATTGTGGAAGAATAACAGAGACAGTGCTGTACTCAGAATTTGTCCATAAGCTACACTGCGTGGCACTTTACAACTGGACAACAGTCAGCTCTGAGCAGTAGTGTGGCGGGATGCTCATGCTCTAATCTGATGTGTAGCCCCCCTGCCATTCAGGGGACTAAGGGATGGATTATGAAGAAATGTTCAAACTTCCTTTCCAAGCCTATACTCTTTGTTGTAGAAGACAATGGTACCCTATATTACCAAGTGCCCTTCCCATCTGTAGGGTAAGCCCTTAAAAAGAACAAAAAACTGACTGACTTTGGAATTGAATATTTTCCCCCAAACTTCTCTCTACTTGTTCTAAACCATCACTTCCTATTAAAGTCATCTTGAGAATTTCTAAACAATTATTAATTCTCAGATGTATTCTTGGGCATCAGCTGTAGGTATTTTAAAGCTCCAGCCATGAATCGCCTTGTAGGCAGGTATGAGAGGCAGTAGTCTTCGATATTCATAGAGGTAGCTGGTGATTTAGGAAGGAATAGAGTCTGTAACCAATTTGTCATAGTCCTGGGGTCTTCCAAGGGACAGATGCGTAACTGCAGTTTCCTACCTTCCAACCCTCGGGTCACCCTCCGCACATCCACCCTTTTGAAGACAGCTAAATATTTTGTCACTTCTGCTCCTCTTAATTCTTCCCATTTCCTCTAAAAGTCTGGTTTTCAAAAAATTCTTATTTCCTGTTCCTCTCTTCCCCATTTATTCTTCTTGGCCTGGGACTTATGTTGTTTGCTATTCAGCCTCTTCTGAGCAGTTTTGGTCGTTATGATCTAGTCATGCTATTGGAAAGGTCACATGCTCTGTGGTGCTGGGCAGGAAAGATCAGCGTGTAGGAGGACTCGTCCTGAAGATGTAGGGCAGAAATACTTTTTGAACTGCCAAGGTCAGCTTTCTGCTGTCCTTCTTCAGTGTGTTATTATGAAAACAGAAATTCTGGTCTTTTTTTGCTATAGTAAAAAGACCCCTCCTTTTATTCTAGTTTTGGTCTGTGCCTGCTAAGGAAGTTTTTTTTTTTTTTTTTTAATTTTAAAGACAACAGCAACAACAAAAAAATTCAAAAACAATGACACAGAATTTCAAAATGAGGTGGTAGGAAATTAACAATGGCTGTTATACTGCATATTGATATCTTCAAAGTAGTTGCTCAGATTGCCAGATACAGCCATGTGAGATTGATCAAATAATATAAACATGTACTAACTGTTCCTTTCAATGAACTAATGGAAATTAGAAATTAGTAGTATAATTATCTTATATGTATATGTGTATATATATATTTTTTAGTTTTCTTCCTTGTTTTTGCCTTTCTCCCATCTCAATTTTTCTTTCCTTTTGAGCAGTTTCTTTTCCTTTCACAATATCTATTATACATTTTGGATGTTATTTACTCTTTCAGTTTATTTTTTTTTAAATTTTATTTGACGTATTTTGTACAGGGTCTCACAACACATCCTAGACTCATAGTGATCCTCCTGTTTTCAGTCTCCCCAGCACTGGAATTTGCCAAAACAGGTGTTTAGTCCACTGAGCCATCTCGCTGGCCCCTCTTTCAGTTTCTTGCAAGAGGGAGACAATATGATGTTTAAACATGTGAGTCTGATATTTTTCACTTATGAGTATGGTCTTTAGGTGCACCCATTTACCTATAAAAGCCTCAAGTTTATCCTTATTTACAGCCAAGTAGTATTTCATTTTATTAAAAAGATCACATCTTTTTCTCCAATTCTTAGTTTTTTTTTTTTTTT